>QQSS02229380.1:0-21912 GCA_003687565.2 Craspedacusta sowerbii | reverse complement strand
CCTTATTGACCGTGTACCCTTGTCCCGGTTGATGTAGCATGGGCAATTAAAAATGGCGGCGAGCGTGCCCGTTCCTAAGATTTTGAGGAATTTTTAAGGTACGACTTGTCAATAGTCACTGCTATCGCATGAACTAGGGATGCTCCTTAGAATAAAAGCAACTTAGAGGGTCACCATTAATTCTCCTTTAAGTACGTTTTGCTTGAGTTTTACTTTTGCTTATAAATTTATTGGTGATGTTTGTTATTAACTATCCTTTTTGCCAGAGACTGACATTTTTGCAATCCTTTATTGTATACCTATTCGATGTTTGCGTTTACTGAGTTTCCATTAACGATTTTTGTACTTTTCTGGCTAGGTTGCTTCATACATGTTTCGACTGCTATCTGAGATGATTTTATCCATTTCAATTACTGAAAGAATGCGATTGGATTAGTGATATCCATAGTTATGCATTCAGTCCGTTAAGTCCGTAGCATGCTTTTTTTTAATGAATAACGGTCCATTATTTTTTCTCGAATTTAGCGGTCTTAACGATTAAAGAGATTTAACTTGTAATAATTAAGTGATTAACGCTATAGTTCTTTCAAAAAAATGGGGTACCAAGTCCACTACATTTAAAAAGTTAGATTTGGCCCCACTCCATCCCCCACTTTTGGCTGCTTACGTTGTGTTGACCTCGTCCCCGCAGAACGGAACAGAGTGGATTAGGATCCGATAGGTGATTGACTGCTTGCCTTCTACCATACGGTTTGGCAAATGCGGCAAGGTCCTTCGTTATAATTAAAGAAATTCCATTACACTTAAGGAGAAAGATATTCTGCAAAAAGGTGGGGCAATAGATGGAAAGTGTTGTAAGGAAAGCTTTCATACGCATTCTCTAGAGATTCTTCCTCCCATTTTGTTCCCCAGCTAGTTGGTGACATGGCTAGATGAGCCTCTAACATGGACCTTAGTTACACAACCTTTTTGGGTAACCAAGCCTTGATGAACCCATTCATCAAGCTAAACGCATCAATCCCTTTCCAAAAATAACGGAAGTTATTTTTTAAAGTAACATTAACGATTAGCGCGTAACGGAAGATGCTTTTCAAAGTAAGGATACTTAAGCACGTTGACACCACTGAGTTTTTTCGTCTCCTCAAACATCAAATTAATTTTTGAAGGTGTGTTATTTTATGAATAGGCTGGCGTCCCAACAACTCGTACAGGATTGTTGAAACTACCTGACGTTCGCGCATCACATAATAGTTTTTGCAAACATTCACGCTGTTGATCATTTCATTCAGGAAAAGCTACGAGGTTTTTGTAATCGCTAGTTCGTTAACCATGTAACATCAGGTGCAAGTATTTTTGCTTATTCTTGACTCGTCTGTTTCCCGAAAGCATTTACTTAGGCTTGAGTAGAAATTCACTTAGTTTGTAAAGCAAGCTTTCCTGTACGGTAGCAGTCTTTAATAATAAAAGGCGAAGAGGGCAGACTCAATTTCTTGTGATACTGGAAGAACTTCTGACGCTGTGTTTGCGATTGATCAACAAAAAAGGATCGTTCGGTATCGGAAAGTATCGTTCATCTTCCGAGACGAGCGATACGATACGATTTGGGTTAGACGAAAAATTTTCCGATACGATCCAAGTGAGCGAAATGAAAGATACTTAACGGAACGGACCGATCCGAGCTCTTGGTATCCTGATGGGAGATACACTGTACCTGGAACAATTACATCAACTTGCGAAAGATTGAGACAAGAGGTAACTGATTCTGATCTAAAGTATTCGGATTACGAGTGGCAATAAGTATTATCTGAATCATTCTATGCAAAGAAGTGTTTTAAAGGTCGAGTGGGATTAAGTTTCATGCCTCATTCAAGGCAAAAAGATTTTGGAATAAGTCTTCATGCGCAACGTCAAATTGAAACTAAATTTTGCTTGGTCAATTCCTTTGATAGTGCAATATTTATATCATTCCTCATCTTTAACTGATACTCGAAACGGCTATCTTGATCTCTGACGAGTAATGATAGCCAGGTGTGTTTTACTTTTACCTACAGCTGTCAGTGCCATCGAATTCGTATCGAAAAATTTTGTATAAACAATCATCTTGTTTTGCTTGGCATTATCACTAGAAACAGCAATCAGGTGAACATCTGTATGGATTTAAGTTACCTTTGTTCCTGCTGCTTGAATATGAGTAACTTGATTTGACAATATGACGGGAAAGTAAAGCTTTTTATTTTTTCTCAAACAATGTGGTTAATAGTAATATAAATCGTTTCTTTACTAGGGAATATAAAAAACATGGCATTCCGAAGACACCAAATTGAATATAGCAAAGGATGACAATGAGCCTACCATAGGATTCCATATCTCGTCCTTACTTTGGGATAATTCTCTGTAAAGCTTACGTTCGAAGTTATAACTGTGCTCGTAAACCGATTCTAAATGTTTCTCTTGATTAAATAAAGCAAAGCGGCCTTGATTAACATCTCTTATGACAAGCAGTATAATGTTTCTTGCATTAGCTGGTCTAAACATCGATATTGCTTGAGTGTGCGCACATTCTACGTACTAAATCGGGTTACGCTTTTTGCCAAGTACACACTTACACACACACTTTTCGAATTCCTCATCGGACCTTGTAAACCATGGCGGTGTTTTGCCAACATCTCCGTCAGGGTAGAATCTGAACTCCCGCGACAATTGTTAATTTTAAATATTGGTTCTCTCTTTCCTTCTGTAGCGGTTCATGCTTTTACAGTGAACAGGTGGGTAACCTAGTGCCCAAGCCTTTCTCCTTTATTCTAAGAGAAACACGATTTTATTATTAACATGGTTTAGAGTCGCATTTACCGTTACTGCAACATGGTTCCTTGAGAACATGCTTTTGATTATGCAAATCTTTATGCCCCATTGACGTGAGCACACGTCTTACATGACACTTTTCAGCAAAACATGGCACTTTTTAACAAAATTTTTACAAAAATTGAGTTAAACTTCCAAAGCTCTATTACCCCTAATGTGGATATGTCTCTTGATAGTTTTGGTTGACAGGAAGCATTTTAAATCGAGTCCTGATCAGCTCTCATCGCTAGAACGTCCAAGATCACCCTTTTCATTAAAAGATCCCAAGCTTTTGCGGAATATGATAGATTACTAAAGAAATTTACAGCTACATTTAACTGAGCATGAAATCAAGGTGAATAACATGCCAACTTGCCCGTGTTGCAAAGATTGTCCCAAGGAGCTCTCTAGTGTTTGCTCAATACTGTCTCAGGGATTCCACAAAAGTGTCATAAAGAGGTTCCTAGAAATTGGCCTGGGGTTGTCCTCGGGTGTCCAAGAAAGTGCCTCAGGGTGTCCTAAAGTAACACATAAAACATAACCTTAACATTGATGGAATCTAAAATCAATTATGTCTCGGAAGTGTTTTAGAACCCTTTTTCTCCTTAAGTGAGGGCTAAAGTCAACGATAGGGCCAGGGTTAGGAAACCAATAAAGAACGATGTAATAAAACGATGTCTTGGGATTGTCCTTTCCTTGCTCTAACTAGGTTCATTTTTGAACAAGTTAAGTTTCAAATCAGACAGAATTGAACGTTTAGTGTCAGGTATTAACAGGGTGTTAAAGCAGGGTGTTTAAAGCAAAAAGCAAGTTAGATCAAGAATGGATTGGAAAGCGTTTTGAATATCAGCATTTAAAGCATGGAAAGCAAACTTAAGACCAAAGTTCAAAGTGACATTCACGTTAACAAAGGTTTGAACTAAAATAAATCGTCATTGAATTCATATTGGAAGTTTCAGCAGAACTAACACCCATTCAATCTCTAGGATATGCCATTATAGCATTCTCAGCTGAATCTAAAATCCCAGCGATTCTTTAAAAATGCCTTGCAAGCATGACCACTCAAGCTGCATGCGTATAAGGATCCATGTTTCCAATTTTTTACTTTCTTATATCTTTTTCTAGTGTGTCATTAAAATTATTAAACGCTAAAGCACTTGTTTGGGATTGAGTGAGAGGCGGCGCAATGTCCATATCATTAGTCCATATAGACACGTATGGGAAGTCTAAGAGATTATCTCAATTTTTCCTGGCATAAACCATAAATGGCACCGATTCCCAATCTCCAAGATCATCAATGCGTCGTCAACAATGCAAACCAGATATATGATAGGTAGAATCAAAACGGAAGCATTCGACTGGCATTTTTGAGGTACTACAATGTTAAAGGCGTAGCTGTACGGGATCGAGCAACCAATAATGCTGTTTCCGAATCCGAAGATGACCTAATTTTGGCATGTAGTTGGTGGTGTCGTTATGGCTATCTACAATCGCAGTCCGATTTTCTTCACTCACGCGTAGCGTTCCGCGAGGCGAAGCCTTAACCGTACTAAGAACGACTAGATGGAACGGCCTTCAGTGCTGTTCTTATTATAATAATTATTAATGGTATGATACTTTCTAAAGAAAAACAACTCGTTTTGATTTTAAGGACGTGTTTAGACGAAACCATTGTCATTTTCAACTTAACCAAACAGACTTCAGAAGGATATTTATACGGAATGGGCGTGAATACACTCTCGTTCATAGATAGAACACTTAAAAAGCCACTTACACGATAAACGCAATGCGCGCGGGAAAATAAACAATTTATCAAGTACCTGACACTTAGTGAAAATCTAATAAAATGTTCTGTTACTATGGTAACAAGGAAAGCTAGGCGAAAAAGTAAGGAAAGAATAAAATAAGAAGGTGGAGAAGAGACAGGTGGTCAACTAGTGTCAAGTTTAGGACGTTCTCAATTGATAAACATAGCCTCTATTCACTTCGTCTGGAAGTCAGTCAGTGTTTGATCCGAAATTGGGAAACACATTTCCGTGCATGCATTCTAGCAATTAATTCCATGCAAATGCTTCCTTACATGCGAGGCTTTGTCCTTAACAAAATGCTTTTCCTCTCTGTCTTGAAAAGTGTCCGGAGGTTTCTCCAATATAACTGGCATTACGGTTGGCACAAGTAAACGTATAGGTTACGCCGGTTCAAAGGCATTCGGGAAGGCGGTCCTTTGTACACAAGTAAAAAGAAGTCTTAAATGAGGTAAAAATAAGTCTAATATTAACAGCCTTACAATACATATTTACAATACGAATAAATTTCTTGTTAGTATGAACAGACTTGAGAGCCAAGTAAGAAGCCTTAAAGCATCTTTTAGAACACGCATCACTTCCTGTCTTTTTTTCGCTATGCTGGAAAAACTTTTTATGAAGGAAAGACTTAACACATCTATTAATCAGGAATTCCGGAACCTGATTTCCCATAAGAATATCAGTAACCTTATTAACATCAGTGTGAAACCCGAGCCATGAACTGTTGATTTTGTATATGCGCTCAATTAGACCAAGCTTTTAAGTGAATGTGCAATAGCTATCAAAGATTAACATAAGCTTTGAAAATGTTTTCTTACGAAAAAAAAATATAAAGAAGCTCTTGCCATTTGAGTGATCGACTAAGACATCAAAAACGCCCAGCTTCCCAGCCACCTCATATTCCACCGTAAATTGAATGTTCGGATGCCTTGTGTTGATGTACTTAAAAAATTACGTAACTCCGTATGTGGTGTTAAACAGACATAATATGCTGTCAACATATCGACGATAAACTATAAGCTTTGGAACACCACAGTTGCATAACCACACACGCTCATAGAAACCCAGGAAAACGTTTGCAAGGACAGGATGAAGTATTGAACCTATGGCAACAACATCGAATTTGGTCGTAAAAAGAACCATTACAATAAAAGACTGTTTGAGCTGTAGCAAAAAACGACAATTTTTAAGCTGCGAATAATTTTAAACAGTGCGTAGGTGTCATGGATAACATTAACTGCAATATCAATTATTTATTTAAAGGAATATTAGTAAACAAGTTACAAACATCAAACGGCACCTTGCCATCAGTACTTACCTGGTTAGTTTTTTTTTAGCGAGAACAAATCTTATCAAGAATATAAGGAGAAAAGAGATCAGATAAAAATTTAGCTAAATGATAGTTACAGGTATAACATGAAGGAATGATGGGACGGAAAGATGCGTAAAATTAAAGGGTTTGTGCAATTTAAGTAGCCCATATATACGCGCCGGAATAGCATCAAGAGTACAAACACGCTGATAAATCTCATGACTCCAAAAGTTAGCATGTTTTAAAGTTTTTAAATATACTGTAAGCTTCTTAAACTTTGTAGAATCACTCAGAATTTCGCTGGCTCTCATGACGTAGTTCTCACGATTCAGAACAAGAACACGTTTCCTTTATCAGGACGAGTATATACAATGTTAATCTTTCCCCTCGGTTGTTTAAGAATAGCGTGTTTCTTTTGTGCGTCAATCAATGGCTTGTAGTTAGAAGCATAGTTATTACCAAGATGCGAATGGGTTAGCCCGTACTTCATTAACATAAGAATGGTTGTGCAAGTTTTTTGTAACGCAGAGTTGCAGGAGCTCGAAGCTTGAGTGAGGAAGGGCAAATTGCAATCCATATTTTAAAATGTCACGCTCTTCTCTTGTTAAGGTGCTAGATGACAGGTTAGTAATGACATCTTCCGGTGAATAGGCAAATGTTTTTGATCTCGATAGTTTCACAAGTTTCTTTTCATGAACCATTGCATGTGACCTTCCGATTTCCGCAACATTCCGACGAATAGCCCTATATAACATGTGCCATTCCACGCCAGTAGCAATAATTCGAATATCTCTGATTACGCCCAACAGCTGCAAATTAATTTTTTGCAGCTCCCTGGTTTGCTTCTTCGATTCCGAGCAAAGTAGTCGCTTACGTATAATTCTCTCATCCCGTAAATTGCATTAAGGTAGCCTGCATACCAGGAACTTTGGAAACACGTTGGGAGTGAGGAAGGACTTAAATAACTTCAAATCTAAATTAGCCTAGCTCCACTTGATTTAAATTTTCTCCAGATTGCGCAAGTCTGGAACAGTCAGGCGCTTTTCATACTTAACCGCTGCATCATGTATAATAGATCCAATGTTAATGGTATGCTACTTTGAACAGCCGTGTCAGATAAGAGGGTGTAATAGGGCCACTATGTAGGGCAGGACACAACGTAGGGATCTGTTGCTAGGCCTCGCTCCAGCCGCTGTAAGGCTGGCTTACCATAGCCGCTGTAAGGCGTGCCATAACATCCTACCTACTGCGGTGTTTACTTTATTGCCGTGTTAGAGTACGCGATTTGGCCTGCTTCGCTGCAAATTCTGGAATTCTCTGAAAACTAAATCTAGAACTTGGGTACGCCAGGATGGCTTACTGCAAGTTTGAATTGCTGTCAGTTGAGATAATCACAAGCTTAGAAACTTTGCCTGATAGCAAAGAAATTTGATTTTTTAAAGGTTCTCGCAATATACATATTCATGAAACGTTTCTGCAATACATGACATGCTTTAATGGCAATTCATCTGTTTTTGCTTCAGTGGATGTTTTTAAAATTACAGAAAAGCATGGAAACACAAACCCCTCCTAATTTCAAGGTTGTTAGGCCTTTGTGAGTTGTAAGGCCACAATATGCAGATTAAGTCGTGATAGGTGTACTTAAATTCCATAGCAGAATGTTATGACCCTCATAAACAATGTTTTCTGAATATAAGTTAAACTAATCTTTAAGTAAGCTTTGCTTACCCGTGTTTTGCTAAGATTGGTTTTCTGGTCCTTTCTTTGGAAGATTAGTATTCTGGCTTTGTTAACGGATTACTTTCCTGATCCTTTGCTGCAGAAGATTCAGTTCTTCTTAATTCTACAGGATAAGTTTGCTGTTCCTTGATTTTGGAGGATTGCTAGTTTGTTTTTCATTTCAATATGAATTGCTTTGTTTGCATTGCCAAGTCAACTGTATTAGCCAAATAAAAGAGGCTCCTGATTTACTATATAGGCAATCCCTATATTTTCTCTAGTGGTACATCTGAGTGCACTGTTCCATGCATGTTATAGTCTGTTATGAATAGGCTTGCGTTATGATTTAAGCTGTCCTTAATCATTGTCTAGCCACATGATGCCTAAGTTCTTGTCAAGTTTTACAAGCCTGTTTCATGCACTTGAGCTCAAATAATACTTTTGTCTCTAGAGAATCCTTTAATTTTCTTTTACGTTGAGCTTTATATTTAGATTTAGTAACTTATGAAGTAGATAGGCTTGATTGATTGGCTCAGGATGGTTAGTTCCAGGACTGTTTCTTATTTCAATACCATTGGTTATGTTGTTTCTCAAATCTAAGATCTACAAAATTTGGATTATTGCCGCATTAGCATTTTAATCATCAGACAAGAAGGAACAGTCGAACCCTTCTTTTGCAAAGATCTTAATTGCATATCCCTCACTCCTTAAGATCCTCTGCTATTTGGCGCATCTTGCTTTCAGAGTGGTTAACAAATCTGCAAATCCATTGAGCTGTCTAGTTGACTGTGTCTTGAACTATCAACCTGCCATGGCTCAGCGCAAAGTCTTCTGTCCTCTCTGTTGGCTTTGGAAACTTTTTTGTCGTACTTGATCAAGATAAGTGTTTTTAGCAGTTATGGTAATTTTCTCAATTAGCTTCTTGTGAAATTTCGTTATGAAAACAGCTAGTGCATAGCCCAAACTTTTTCTTGAGCTAAATGAGTAGAATAGCGTGATTCCAGAGTTTGGGGATGCAATGGGAAGTAGATCAATCAATGCTATGGAGCAGGTAATAATATTATTCCTTTGCTTCTCTGTTGTGAGATAAGCTTTTCGATTGGTGTCTTCACGTTATTGCTATGCCGGTCCCGTTCTTTTGTTATTTATTGTGGCTTTCGCAAGCGCTTAGATCTACCAGATTCATTAACAGATTTACAACTCATTTCGTTGTTTTACACCGTTTTGAGAAACTTTTGCTATTTAGGCTTTAGTGGAAGTCATGAGCCGGATGCATTTTATAAAGCTTGTGTTAGTGAAGCAATTAGCCTCAAGCTAAACTTTCTGTGTTGACTCTGTCTGCAGTTTCCTGATGTACTGCCAGATCCAAGCTGCTTATCGAAGAGATGGGTTTGGAAAGACGAGTTGAATGCACTGGAGCAGGTGTTGTGAGTATACCATGCAGGTTTATTGTCATGATACATACTGTATTGATCTTATTGCTGAGCCTAACTTCATTGTTTGTTATTAAGATCTAACTTAAAAAATACTTATCTATCTTAAAGAATAACTTAAAATATCTAACTCTAAATCTAACTTAAAGAATACACTCTACAATTTCCAAAAAGTGGCTAATTCTTTTGGCAGTTTCAGCGTATTTTGCGCTACCAAAGATGATAAATGCTGAGTAGATGAGAACATTCTAATTTCTTTCAAATGCATGGGCTGAGAAAAAATAATTCTGCTGATTGTTTAACACATTAGAGTCAGAAGCATGTGTTAATCATAAACTAATAACATACTTTACATTTAAAGAAATTTTCCAAGTAGGCATCTGCTGCATAGGCCCACGGCATGAATGACAAGGGTAGACAATAAAAGGAATGAACTGCAGATAGAACTGGTGCACCTTGTCTGTTTATAGAGCCCAACAATAACAAAACCGTCTCATACAACACAAAGATTCATAATGTTCCCTCATGGCCTAACATATCGCATAAAAGTAGACAAGCTCAATTAGGTAGCATAGCTGCAGACTATACATTCTGCATCTAAATGATCTTCATGCCGGGTGTTGAAATGTCTGGAGGTTTCTCCAATTTAATTTGCATTTATGTTTATTTTGTTGTTTGTGCTTCTCATTTGATGTGTATAATCTGTTCAGTAACATACTCTTGAACGATGCTATTGACATCGCTGTTAGCACTAAGCGCAGTTTATGATATTATAGAGAACGTGTGCTTCTGCATCTACGGTATTAGACATTTAGCTAAAAATATATAATTATATGCCTATCTTATTGTAAAATATTGGAGTGTTCACACCTCGTAGGTACCCGCCACAGTTTGCTGTAGGTTTTGAGTGTGTTGAGGATTACGAATGAATTTTTGAAGTACAAACTTGAAGAGTCTTTGTGGAAAGTAATTTGTGATATTGCTCTGCGCTCTAGAATAAATAGATTTAAGGTGTGCATGCTGAAATGGCGATGATGCAATAAACGAGATAAATAATTTATATTATGAAGTTGTTTATTATAAATAGACATTAAATTGATCATATGACTGTTAATTGGTAAGAATGTATGTTTTCTGAGAATGTAATTTACCGATCCTCACCTTGCAAAAAAAAAAAAAACGAGCGTCTGAAAATGAAAATTTTATTTTAACTTTGATTGCTGTATCTCGTGGTCTTCACATGTATTACGAATAGGGAGACCTGCTTGCTTGTGCTACAAGCTTTTCTCGCTTGTATACCACCCACTATATCTGGTTTGTCAAGAGTACTTTTTTTATGCTACTTATCGTGGAGAAACGTGTGCCATTATTGTTATCATGGCTAGCAAGTTAATTTAATTTAAATCTTACATTGCCATCATTGGAAAAGTCCCCAGAACGTTTGATTCCATAAATTAAATAAATCTCTATGTCGACGTTCAGCCTTGCTCGGCGCGATGAAAGTTCACTGCTGGATTGTTGATCTGTTTTTCAATTCTTTCAAAGTTTTTGAGTTCTGAAGTCGGTTTGTAAAACTCGAATGTGAGTGAGTTGGTTAGGGTCTATGAACCAGTATTGTGCGAGTTAGGTGCTTGTGACTCGGCAAGTTTGACAAGATGCCTGACACGTTTAGGAATGGCAGCAATCCTGTGATCGAGCGTCATCCTGTTGGCAAAAATAAGGCCGTCACTGCAAGCCATGGACAGCAAAGGCTAAATCAGAAACCCCTATTGGGTCCAAGCGTTGGGTAAGGGAGTTGCATTTACAATGTTGCAATTTCGTAAACGCCAAGAAACAGTTGTCTGTTCTGAAGCATCGCTTCTCATGTCGAATGTCGGATGAGGAAAATTTTTAAGGCTTTTCTATTGCTACCGTTGAAGGTTTTTTCTATCAATATAGCGTGGTTAGTTCGAGGAAAGATTTATAATTATCATTGGTTTATTTGTAACTCCAGGTCGGTGACTGGCTTTAGTCTTTTTTGTGAATTACCAGAATGTCATTTACCAAAAAATTGGCACACGGAAGTTTAGCTTCAAGCGTGAAAACTGCGGGCAAGGTAGGCCCGTCCTTCGTGCATGGCCAAAGCTTCGGAGCCTGCGCGAATCAGAAGCGGCTTATTGAACTACGGGACGTGAAAGGTTCGTGCGATCGCGAGGCAATGCTATGCTATGTGCGATGCTATGTGAGCTTATGTAACACCTTTTCGAGAACTTACGCTTGTTCGATTGTTGTGTCATGTCATTTGCATGTACTGCACTGTACATCTCATCTTTCTTATTCATTAATTGTGTTTTATTTTAGCTGTGGCATACGCAGTGCTCTCTGAAACCATGGATATTTCGTTGCCTTTCCAGGCAATGCTAAGGTACCATCATGGTTTTATTTCTCAAGTATCAAAAGTACCGGGTGCTCGTTTTGCTACTGGTTATAAATGAGTTTGTGGGTTCCATATATATCTATAATAATTAGGCTATATATATATATATCTAAAAATAGTTACAGAACAAAGCAAGAAGTACTCAAAAAAGAAGCGTTAACATAATAAAATATTTCTTATATAGCTTAAAGAGCTATGATTGATGCTTTCCTTAATGTTGAGCTGCTACTGTCCCTAGCGAGGATAACTAAGTCCGGAAAGCTATAGCAGTATAACAGGTCAGCATGTGATCTCCAACAGCCGTGCTGCCTCGGCTTTTGACCAGCTTCCCAGTAATTGGGGAGCGGCCTGAAAATCTCTTTGTGGCGCTTTATGGCGCTTTATGGCGCTTTTGAAGATCTCTCGTGTAAGTGGCGTTTTGCCAATGCAAGTAGAATAGCATCTACTGCGTGTACATGTATAAGCTATGCGAGGCACAAGATTTGACGGCAACTTGTCCTTAAGGAGAAGATCGAGCCCGAACCATTGGTTGACTTAAAGATAACTCTTCCATTAATGTTAGGAAAATGTTTTTTTGATCAGCTGCTTGATCCTAGGAGAAAGAGATCCTAATAACCGCAATGCAATCTCAATTCAAGGTTTTCTTTCAATTCAGAAGAGCTTTCTGAGTGATTCGTTGAACGATTATTGACCATGCTAAACAAGTACTTGACCGGGTGATCAATGATCAAGTCAGGAAGGATTTTTTTTTTCAAGATCGAATTTATAACCTCCTTATGAATAAATCACTGTTAAGTTAGTCGATATATTAATTCGTTTTAAGCTGTTCTTGTACCTTCGACAAAGTTAGAATTATTCTGAACTATATATTGGAAAGTCCTTTTACATGTGGCTACATGTCAAAGAAGCATCAATCAATATTCCTAAGTACTTTACCTCGCTTGGCAGCGATATATTTTTTGTTCCTCGAACAGCTTCGAGTCATATGTCAGCCTACTACTAGTTAGCTGGCAGTGACAAGGCTACCTTATAAGCTGGCTGGCACAGACGATGAATTCAGTCGTCACGTATTCCATACGGCCTGTTCGATTCAGGATTCAAGATTCATTTTATTTTAATACCTGAAAATGTGTTGGACGGCGGATTCAATGAACGTATATAGGAGTTATTGTGGAATGATTATTTGAGTTTATCTGGAAAGTGAGCATAGGCATCACAGGCATCGTAGGCATAGCATTTATGGTCGATGTCGTGTGCCTTGTTTACTTGTAAGCACGGCTAGTTGTGGACACTAGACAAGCGTCAGGGAAAACCGTGGTAAATGCGAGAACACCATAAACCGTTCAAATTTCAAACCGGAAATAAAAGCAAAGCAATATCCGATTGTAACGCTAGAGGAGGTTTAGAAGTGAGAAGAAAATTACTTACGGCGAAGGAAAAACAAGCCTGGACAGAAGAGTCGAAGCTGAGGACGAAGCATGGAGACAATGCGAGCAAGAAGGGCTGAGGAAGTAAGACCAGGTGTCATGCTTGTACGGAGTTGGTAGATCTGCAGGTTGTCGCACAACTCATACTCAACTAAGATCAGGCTAATGCAGCTCTTATCATATCAAGCAGAAATTTATGAGATACTAGTATGAACTGCGGAATTTAGGTTCCGTCTCGTCATCACCGACTCTGGGCCTCGATCGGTCACACCCATACAAGTGGCGCGACAAGTGAGACGGAATGCATTCCAGCTTGCCAATGGAAAGTCGTGGAACTGTCGGAAACTCGCGCTTGCCGCGCCCCAACCGAATGGAGACAGAGATCAGGAGGAAGCCCAAGTCGAGGAGTTGACGGAAGCGAAATGGATACAAGTGCTCCTCCAGATCCTGCAAAGCTCGCTTGGCCTGAGGCTGCGAACAAGCAGGAAAACACGAGCCAAACCGCCGTCATAGCGCCTGATGAACGCCTACGCCGCTTGCGTCGCTGAGCGGAGAAGTACCAAGCTCGGTTTACCTAGAAAACCTGCTCTCGATGTGGACGGGGTGGATGTTGTGTCCCTACTCTTCCGGTATGGACTGGACTAACCGGTGTATGTTCTCACACGATTAAATGCCGTTATGTTGAAGACGCCATTATGTTTTAGTCAGTCTCACGAAGTAGTCAGAGAGAGAGAGAGAGGACGTAACAGAAAGCCGTTTACAGCTCTCTCCGTTCTTGTAAAAAATTCTTTCAGAAGTGGCATAAGTTATACAACACAGTCATGAATAGTTGCGGCATATGCTGCGCTTGAAATCTGTCTCGAAGGGGGCCTTTTATTCACAATAACATTTGGTTCTGTGAGCTGTTAATAATTGGAAGCAGCTTTAATTTTATAGTAGCTATACCGTACTTTGCAGTTCGTCGAGTTAGTGCAGAAAAGTTATGCGAGAAGCTCATTTGAGTGAAAGTGAACTTTTGCAGCGGGCAGCTTATCGTTACCACAGCCTTTCATACTAAACCTCGAGTTCAACGTGATGTCCTCATCGAGCTCTACTGTGCTAAGCTGCGGGAATAATTCTAAAGTCGGTCGGAAAAGTTCATTATTCTTTTCGCGTGATCGCGACTTTATTATTCAATTTATTTGCTTTTTCGAGCTGGTCGCTATCGAAGTCGGCCGGAAGTGGCAAGTGGAACTGATGCCAGCTGTTGCTGAGCGATGCGAGCGCAAACGCGTCCCCACGATGGAAGCGAACCAGCCGTTCTCATAAGCTCGAATCGCCTTGACCCGCAGACGACTTTGCCGGCGGCGACGTTGACCTGTTTGACGGTAGGTGGTTGTGAGGATGGCCGACGACAAGAAATAGCAATTATTACGAGAATAAAGCCTAGCCCGTAACGTGGAATTACACATTTTAAAGTTAGGTCAAGAAGGCATTAGGTTGTGGAAGGGCCACTCCGCAAGGCAAGTGCCTCTGTTCAAATCATAAACTATTAAGCAAAATATAGTCGCACAATACTGTTCAAACTATAAACTATTAAGCAAAATAAAGTCACACAATTCTGTTCAAATTATAAACCATATAAGCAAAATAAAGTCGCTATGGCACCTAA
Organism: Craspedacusta sowerbii; assembly: GCA_003687565.2. Taxonomy (NCBI): domain Eukaryota; kingdom Metazoa; phylum Cnidaria; class Hydrozoa; order Limnomedusae; family Olindiidae; genus Craspedacusta; species Craspedacusta sowerbii. Next base: position 7,308 of record QQSS02229380.1, on the reverse strand, counting down.
GCAAATAGCGCAATTCTCTTCAAATTAAATTGGTTGAGCCAAAAACAACTGGAGCCATTCTGTTCAAATGATATGAGCTAAGCTATTGAGCCCAAAACAGAAGGGAAGCTGAGATTGGTCTGGTACAAGAGTCATTGGTCTCGCAGTCATGGGCATCTTAGGGATATGGCACACTCTGATGGTATGCAGGATTGTCTCCGGAGATCACGTGCGGGTAGCCTTCCTGAGGTTAAGCCCATAATATATGATGTTCTGTATCCGCATGTAGTGTAAATGACCGCAGCATTATCCTTAGCGCGCTCTTAACTAAAAGACGCCGGAGAATAAAACTCCAATTTTGGTTAACGCCTAAATCGTGCGTGAAAGCACGTTTGACGTTCGTCTAGCTTGCGTAGGTGTCAAGTAGCGTAGAGAGCACCCGTGGAGGTGCGGAATACCCTGTGCCACGCCTTGTGAACTACTAGTAAGATATGCTCTCGAAATCGCCCAAACGAAGCTGGTCGCTCGGTAGATGCCCGGCGACTGAAGATTTCTTCCGAGGCAGGTTTTGCTTTTAAAGCGAATAAGAAGATGCAAGCAGCCAATCAATCAGCAGGGGTGGCCCACGCCAAGCTTAGTCGTCACTCGCAATGTCGGGGTTTTGATCCTAATGATGTTTACGCGATGGCAGCCATGTGGAAAAATTAAAAAAGCAAAGCAGGAGAATGGCGACATCTGTTCAAAATTTCTAACAACAAAAACGACAACAACAACAACAAAAACAACAATAACAGCATTAACGAAAACGTCCCTTTGTTTTCGTTTGACACAGCAGTTGATTCCATATTTTAAACGGTCAGGAGAGTTTTAGTGTGCCAATGGGTGATGGACGTATGTTCACTGGTGAACAGCTGCACATGACGTTTTGCGCACATGAAGAAAAGTCCCGCGCGCAGCATAGTAACTCTATTCCAGGACCGCGATAAAGCATCGGCAAGAAGTAAACCTTTTCTGTACTTTGGTGCATTTCCGCAGAATAAGAATCTGTGCTCGGCAGTCCGGAAATATATCTATATTTTTTGCTTTGCTTAAAGAAGCACGCTTTAGGTTTCGTGCAAATGTCGCACTTTCGGTTTTGAAAACCTTTAAATATTTCAGTGCGTTGATAAGCGCTCTTCTTTGTGCAACATTGGGCAGGTGTGGATGTTGTTGTGTCCACGGAGTCGTGGGCAGCTGCTTCTCGCTTTGTTACACTGAGCTTAAAACAGGCTCGGTGTTCAGGAAACAAGCCAGTTACATCCCCGCTCTGTGTTGATCAAGTCGAGTCTACGTTGCTGATGAAAACTGCCGTAGCTTGGCAACAATGAGTTCGCTAAAAAATCTCTTCCGTCAGCGAAACGCGAATTATCGCAAACTAAGCGAGACGAATTTCGACAAGGAGCTCTACCTTTGTGCTGGGGATTTTCTAAGTCGCGATCATGCGGGATCGAACAAAGCCGGGAATGGTCTTTCGGCTTCTCAAGGATTGAATGATGTGTCTGTGGTTGGATCAGCTGATCAAGGGATCTGTTTGCCGTGGGGTGATTCCTCTGGATTTGCCGCAAGCGACTCCCGGGTTCAATGCAAGTTAGCGCCATATCGACCGTCGGGAGATCGGCATACTCCACAAGTGCGTGCCAACGATATGCTTTTTGGCGTTTCATCGATGAACGTTGACCGCGGTACCCACAAGGAACTTCGTAAAGCCTTCAGTTCGGACGACGCTAGGAAAGGGGCTGTTTATTCGTCGGAGAGGCGCCGAAGAAACGCTGTTTGTGAAATCTCCGACCTGTTGGGTCTGGGCATTGTCGCGCGTCTAGACGAGGTGATGTTTTTGCGGGCTGTCAAGGAGCATTTCTTCTTGTAGATAAGTGTTTCACTTGATTCATCGACGGTTGTTCTCCTTGCGCAAGATTTCCATGCTTTCGATGATTGCTATCGCGATGTACACAGCGTCAAACCTTAAGCCGGGTGCAAAATGCGTTTTATTATTCAACCTGATTTACTCAAAGTTAGATCGTCAGACTATGCTTAGGTTGGCTGCTTGTAAAATAAGCAAAAAATCAGCCATGTTTGGGCGCCGAAGTCTTTCAATTATATGAATTTTTGATTGTATGTAGTTTGCTACGACTTGTATTTAGTGTATAAGTGTATTTAAGTGTATTAAACTAAAGTACTAGTAAAGCGATCTTCCTGTGTTGATATAGTTGATTACGGTGAGCGCATGAATGGCAAAAGATATCTCAAAGATAGAAAGAAAGAAAGATATCTCATGCCTCTTTTGAAGTTTGAGTTCCTTTGCACTCCCGAGAGATTATTTTATAAGTGGTAGCTAGAGACTCATGTTAAGCAAACAATATTGCAAGTCTCGATTGTGCATTCTTTACTGAGCCGAGCCTCAACCCAGAGCCTGTACTCTCGCGTTCGCCTGTTATTTGTCAGCTATAGCAGCCTTCGGGAGACATCCTCCGGTACGTATACCACACCTTAAAGTAAACGAGCATGTAGTCCGCATGGGGTTCCCTGAATAATTCTTTGTGAATATTTCAGTCGAGGCCTATCAGACCATCTGCGCAAGATGGGCATTTCTAAACCCAACGTCTCTTGCATTGCGAGAGCCGCGCGCCTCAAGCACCGCTGTGTTTGCGTGGGTAAGTCGTGCATCGCTGACGAGCCCACGCAAGGAAAGATCGCTGTTTAAGGCACTGCACATGACCTTTCAAAGGTTCATGCAGTTCTTCCCTTCATGATGATTAAGCAGTGTTGTTTACTTACAAGACGTAACAATGAAGATACTTGCAATTTAAAGATCTTCGAGTGAAAAAACTGTGCGTTTTGCATTGCTTCAGCTGCTGTACGTTAGATTGACCGATGTTGCTGTAGGAAAATGTGCAGGCTCGCGTACAATGAATGCAGAGACTAAACCAATGTAGGAGTAGTCTTGTACGTTGTAGAAGATAGATGAAACACTTGTTGTAGAATGTTGTTCACCACCCGTCGCTTTTGATCTTGAAATGCTTTCAAACTCGTTTCGTTTATATACTCGATATAGAAACAAACCAATTAGCCCACACAAATAACACGCAAAGTACGTACACTTATTAATAATAGGTCAGCAATAGAAACACAAACAGAAAGTACACATATGAAACTAATTATTAATACAAACAGAAAGTAAGTCCAATTGAGCTACTTTCGCAAGGAAGTTCCGTAACGGAAGTTCCTCAAGCTCTTTCTCGACAGTTGGCATAAGGCGATCTTAGGGTCGTTTTTTTAAATGTGGCGTCAGCACAATGAAGTTAAGAGAAGTTGGTATGGATTGCTTGCAAACCTTACTTTCAAGGTGCACACACGCACCGTTGCATTCTGAAAATGCTGCTCCTCCACCGTATAGCTTTGTATAGACTCGTTCGAGGCGGTGTTCCAGCTCCTGCTTGCACAACTAAGTCGCAAGCGTTCCGTTCTCAACCCCAAAGTCTTTTGTTGCATTCTAAGCGCCTCTTCCAGGTTTCAAAACTTGTTTTGGCCAGGTGTCGTCTCAGCTTATCATGACTGTCTCGATTTCGTATCTTCTTCGAAACCTCAACTTTTCAACCGCTACCACCCTACGTTTTGGGATGGCCTGCTTGGTCTCCATTTCTTCAATAGCGAACTTGGATGAGAAGTCTGATACGTGCCTCCGGAACAAAACCTATGCTACGGGATGCAGTCTAGTCTTTGAGCACACAGTAAGTAGACCCTATGTAAGGAAAAGAGCCTAAGTTCTATGCAGACGGTATAGAGCCTAAATAAATAAGCCCTTGATATGGGTAGAAGTTTTAACGAACTTCTACTTGCGTACAACGTATTAGCGCTGAATTCTATCAATCCAATGTAGATTTTTCGTGGATGACGCGGAATAGTCCTGAGCATGTTTTGATACCCCGGGCAGCCTGTTAACTGTACTGCTGTTTCTGTGATTTGTGTTTGTGTAGGTGGATGGGAGTTGGCATTAAGGTTCCGTTGTAACCGCAATAATGGACATAATTTGCAGTTAAAAACTTAGGCTGGATAGCTTTTTTGAAGGCGTTGTAAAGAGTTTCATTTTTCTTTTGCGCAGATTCATTATTTATGTGTCCTATTCTCCAAGAGCACTTATGTAGCACTTGCACAACATAAGGCAATGATAAGCGTAATCCTCTACTGCGCTTATCACAAGCGATTTTGTATGCCGCGGGTCAACTTCTTTTAGTTCCTTTAATCTAGTGACGGCGATAAATTGAAGATCGTACAGCATGGGCTTAGAAAAGTCTTGAGATTCTAGTTGTTTTGCGAAGAAGTCTTTTGGGTTTCGAACCGTAGGAACAAATGGCGCAGTCTCGCGTGGGAAAGTCCCTAAACCAAATATGATAAGCTGCTGCTTGCGTTTGGAGATTGGAACAGGTTAGAGTGAAAGACACGCTTAGGTGGCCTTGCCCCCTACTCCAAAGTGCCAGTTTGTTTTTATTCTCTCTCGAGTCGGTAAAGTTTCATAACAAAATATACGAGTAAGAGCATCCATGGAAGGAAAACCAGTGCCTTGGAAATAAGTACCTTGAACCCAGATCATGATTGGGGTTGAGTGGTGCTATTTGTTCGCCCCTTGTCCCACCTTTTTAGGTATATTAGATACCTAAAAATTATATACCTATTATATACCTATTATATGCCTGTTATATACCTATTTGTGTATTAATACGAAGGATCATAGTTGCAATATCTTTATTTTGAATATTATATTTTATGTGTGGTTTGAGTTGGTTGCTTGCCCGTCTCTTATGGCCTTTGATTTGATAGCATATGTGCCTACGTTTGGCTAATGCGATCATCTTGCTTTTTACGCAGAGATTTACTTTCTGCTGATTCTATATTTACTTTGATGATATATTCTATTATACATTCCCTTCTTGTGCTTTTGTTTCGACCAGATCACAGCCGTTTGACGAATTTTTGGCAATGCTGTTGTACTATTTCGAAGCCTACTTGGTGCAAAAAGCGGCTGAAACAAGACCTAAAGCGATGGATATGTAAGCCTAGCAATGGTTGAATGTACGGACTGCTACTTTTATGTTTTGCATCGTTGCGGTGGTAGCTGAAAACGCATGCTCTCTGGTTAGCTTGCACTCGTTGCGAATCAGCTCTTTGTCTCTGCGTAGTTACCCTTGCAACCGGCACCAGGCCTTATCTTGGAATTAGTTGGTCTCTGACCTTTGACCTGGACCTGAACTTGGTCTAGGCCTTAACGGAGGGAGATCGGGCCTGTTATGCTAACGTTTTAGGTGCAGATTGGCCAAGTCCTTCTCTCGGCCATCGAAATCGTATGTTGCCTTGTCTAGTCGTTCAATTTTTAGGCTTTCTTGCGCGTGGTATTGCTGTGGTTCAGCTTCTACGAGTCTGGTCATTTGTTTGGTGTTCTTGACTTCAAAGTTCAGATTTGTATTCACTGGCTTGACTGTCTGCAGGTTTTGCTGTTCCCGTTAGGTCTCAGAGTAGGAGCGAGAAGATAGTGCTCTCGTCCATGTGCTCACAGTTGGACAAGGCGAAGAGGCTTGTAGCAGAGAAGTACTCCTCGCTGCTGCTTGGAATCGGCGTGGAGGAACAGCACCATGTGGCCTGTGGAAAGTAATAAAGCCTTTTATCTGGTGTGGCTATCATAATCAGGGTTTGTGAAAGCACGATGCAAACGCTCTGTCACGGTTAGAGGTTTATAATTAGCACAGAGAGATTTATATGTTCGCACATTTTTGAAATAGGTGATAATTATTTGCGTTTTAGGAAAAGAAAGTCTGTTACTTGCAAAGATCGCGTTATGTACGAGGTACTCATATAAATGCGTTAGCTTCACTTTTTAACGTATCACTTCTTTAACATCCATGTGTGTAAACGCAATCGCCATCAATTATCTGAGTAGTTTAATTGTCTAGTCTTGTTGTTTTCATGCTTGTTTGCTCGATTTTAGACCATGTTCAGCTTCTGCTGCTGTGCGGTGTGGATAACGTTCAGGCGAGAAGCACTTGGCTTAATCGAAGTGGAGATGGGAAGGTAGCAGCTGTCAGCAGGTTTTCGTGGTCGCGTGCCTTCGCGTCTGCTTTAGTCGATAAGTCGAAAAACTCCAGTCGGAAGATTTTGTGCGCCGTGGGCACGAACTTCCTGTGCTGTTGTGGCAAAGATTTGGAGGAATTTTTTTTTTTTTTGGAGCCATGTGTGGGCCCGAAATTGTGTTGTTGGGGTTTTGGTTAGCATGAAGTTCTAAGATGCGTTTGTCTGTCGTTTTCTCCATCCTAATCGTTTTAGGTTGTTCCGGTCGGACGCGTTCAATCCGTGCGGCCGCAGGTTCAATGAAAACCGTGGTGCGTTCTTTTAGTTTTCAATTCTCTGTGGCGGACATCCCACTGGCCTACTGCTGGCTGTCAACGTTCTTTAACGATAGTACGAATGATGTCACCAGGAAGCGGCATTAGGTCGTGTGGATAAATAGCATCATCTTATTTTGATTGTTAGAAATCCGTGTATTTAAGCTGTTTAAGGCCCCCCTTCAACCCCCTTGCCCCCGTTCCTTGGCAGCCTGACTGGGTATAGACCAAGGAGGTTTAATTAATATAGACCCTTTTCAAATGACGTCACGGTGCGAAAGGCAGCCATGTTGCCGGTCAACTTCCACAAATCGAATAGCCGCACACTTGGTTATTGACGATTTACATTGGCATTTTTATGCTAATGTCTGAGACATGTTATTCTGTTGGTTGTTCGAACACGCGTGGACGAAGAAAAGGTCTCCTCTTTTATCGACCTTCTTTGAACGAAGATCGACGTGTGATAAGTGGATCGCTCTCATAAATGTTAAGTAACCACTTACAGGCGCTCTAGTGATTCTGTTATGTAGATTGATAAAGTGTAATGAATAATGAAGAAGCCATTTCGTGGGAACAGACCAAATTGGTGAAATCAGCCACTTGTGTACTAATTTGTCGGTACTAAGTGAAGCTTTTTTCAATAGTGTTTGAAACTATCCTGGATGCGAATTCGAAACAACAGCAGCAAGTTCTTAGGGCAGAATGATTCTAAACTGAAGCTCCTTTGTGTATTTTCGTTGCAGGGGAAATGCCGACGATAAGTTGAGTCAAGATTATGTGCCCTACAATATTTCAGCATGTATCTTCCCCCAACATGCGTCACCTTCTCCGGCGTTTCAGAAGCGTGGGGCTACAAATGAAAAAATTCATATATAGATATAATATGACATATATACATACACACACACGTATATATATA
>QQSS02229369.1:0-10343 GCA_003687565.2 Craspedacusta sowerbii | reverse complement strand
ACATACATACATACATACATACATACATACATACATACATACATACATACATACATACATACAAACATACAAACATAGATAAATACGCACATACATGGAACATAAACATAATTCTATCATCCATTCGGTAATTCATGTGTTTTTGGCTCCTTTTAAAGATATTACCTCCGCAGTAGCCTTCTATTTCAAACATAAAGTTCCTTTATTTTAAAACGCGAGCAACGCTATGACAAGAAAAATAGCATATTCGAACGGCAGCCCAAGCCCAGGAAGACCTTCCAGGCTTTACACAACCTACACGCCTATCAAACGCGTCGGTCTTCATCATGCTTGGTATAGGCCAGCCACTGGTAAACGTGGCTGTGCATACGTCAACAGGGCGGCAACGAAAAAGCTGTGAAATCTCACCCAAGGTATCTAATTGATAGTAACCGTATTAATATACCTTGTTTTACCTGATAATGTGAACTTGTCGGGTACCCAACCAAACTGCAAAACAAATATACCTTGAATAATTAGCAAACAAAAAAGCTTTGGCCTTTCCTTATCAGAAATCGTTCTCACTTCCGTAAAACAAAAGCGTGGCGAAATTTCACAATCGCAAGGCGCTTTCTTATTGTAATACGGAACCTAACTAAGCGGCCAGGCATGGCATTTGTTAGGATCATCGAGGCACGCGCTTGTGAAACTTTGAAGACACAACCACGGTTGCGCAAAATATGAGAGATACGATATGTAGTTACACACACACATACACACACACACACACACACATATATATATATATATATATATATATATATATATATATATATGTATATACGTATATACGCACACATGTTAAAGAGATAAATAGAGATGTATAGAAATGTATATATATATATATATATATATATATATATATATATATATATACGCACACAAATGTTAAAGAGATATATAGAGATGTATAGAAATGTAAGATACATAGAAATGTGAAGTTTACTTTTTTCTTCCCGTTTCTCGACAAAACAAGTTGACATATTAAACAACACGGGGGCATCGCCACTCAATTCGTCTGTAGCTACTAACAAAACACACAGGACGAGCAGTCTTCTTCTATGTTTATCTGGCCAGGCTGGGCAATCAACATTGACCAATCTGAGTCTGGGAGAAACGCCAGGCTCGCGGATAGCAAAGTACATCATAATCTTGATTACCATGCATTGGGGAAAAAATGCTCGGGCAGACAGAACATAATACTGGTCGAAGTCCGCCTGAGAGAACAAGCCAAGCTGATAATGACAATATGAAACGAACAAGCACAGTTTTGGCATCGCTTTGATATCAAATAACCACAAAAAAAAACACGAGAAAATTACCAACTCAGCTGGCAGAGGAATTCGTTCACTAAGTCAACACTTTCCAAAATAAATTTATAAACAAGCGCTCTCTCGTTCACTTAATTCGTTGATTTGTAAGCGAGCTTTCGGGACTTAAGCACGGTCCACTTGTGGCGCTTGAAGTACAGAGCGATTGCGGCCATCGTAACCAGGATAGTCAACGCCTGAAAATGAGAAGACAAGTATATGCGCGTGAACATGTCAAATGAACAACTGGAAAGAATCTCTACTAAAACAGACACCACAAAATGGTAATATAAAGTTCAAGACAATAAGTTAAAATTCAACCTCGTCCCTGGACGCGTGTTGATGACGCTGAAGCATATCCCGCGCCAGGTCAGCTTCGGATGACCTCGCAACGCTCGTCCGCTGGGGGTAGGCTGGGGTTGGGTTTTGTGACGACCAGGTGCTCGACACGCGGATGACATCTCTTGCAAATTGTTAAGGTCGCCGTGGAATGATTATATAGAAACTGAGCTCCTCGTTACGTACAAGCACGTGAAAGATCATGAAGCGGTCGACATAAAAGACCCACGGTATCCTGCGTAGACCACATCTATGGAAAGCATTTACTTTGCGCGTGGAGAACGAAAAATACTTCCACGTTTAGTAGAACTGACTTAAAATGCTGCTTAACCTTCATAGTTTACGTATTTGTTCAAATATTTTCAATGCTTTGCCCAGTCGGAACTTGACTTCACAGGGCAATGGCCTACGTTCCACGGCCTTCATGTTCGAACTGTTGCGATTCGGGAACACCACTACTGTTCGAAAGTGCTGCTTCAAGTACATGACGCTGACTTAAATGAAGCTGCGCGACGGCGACCGCCAACCGCGGCATCTTGGAGATGACGACTTTTTGTCAATATGGTCGATTGCATCAGTGATATAATCAAGAGCACAAATACATCGCAGAGAAAATTCTTCCATGTGCCATCATGCCCTCTGTGGAGCCAAGATTTGGATAGCTTGTCGCACAACACGGACTTCCAGGCAATCAAGGCGAGTAAAGCTACAAATCCAAAGACGAGGCGGCGACACTGGAGTGGGCTTTGTCCTTTCCATACATATGCTTCCATTGTCGTGGCCGGGACACTAACCAGGTCTTGACTTGCACAACTCGCGGATCCCCAGCACATGAAGCCGCTAGTTGGCAGATGTAGGCGTCCTCTTTGATATAAGATCCGAACGCTCCAGGTCCCCATAGGCTATTTTTTTTTTTTCGCACTTTAGATGGACTTTGATTTCACGAGTCGGTCTCCGGCTTTCTTCACCACCATAATCATGGCCAACATATCGCTACCACACTTTCCTTTGTGACTATTATGCGCAACATTACTTCATTGCTTCAGTGATGGTGGCATTCTGGGACGGGAGTGCTAACGCACGTTCTCTCATATCCGGGTGAAGGACTGGGCAAAGGCGGAGTTACATTTTTTAAGACTTAGAAAGCTCGGGCAATAAATACAATCGAAGATAATCAATGTAAGATACTAGCAGCTTTCCACAAGCATCACTTTCACGCAAGACACACGTCGTTTGCTCATTTACATTCACGATAAGCTTCTTCAAAGAACCAGCAAGACTTTCGTCGTCACAACAGTGCCACACTAAGGTCTATGGCGCCAGCGGTTTGCCTACCTTGTTGATCAGATCAATTAGTCATTAACAATTATCTTATCTATTATTTCCAAACAAGGACCCAAAAAAAAGCAGAGATCGTGATAGAAATGAAGAATAATCAAGACACAGATGCAATGCTACGCGCTAAATAAAATCCAAACGAACGAACTCCAAACAGGGAAACAAAAAAACAAAAGGCGCCAAATCTCGATCAATCTTATATGTGCGACTCTCACCTTCATTCCCATGCGCTTCCGATCATCGTGCTCGGGTTCTGCAAGACAAAAACATTTCAGTAGAACGTCCAGGCACTATTATCTCATCATTTCATCAAAATCCAACCACTCACCCCGCTGAATGAGTTACTATAGGTGAACATTGGGCTTGCTTACTCGTCATCATATCCGAAACCAAAATGGTTGCTTTACAACCATAACAACATTAAAAAGGAAACATACTATAATACTTCGTAGAATACACTTTGGCTTCACAAACCTGCTGCCCACTTGAGGAACACGACCACATCCTTTGCCATCTGACTCACTGTTGCGGGTGTACCTGTCAGTCCAAAAACGTTTAACAGGTGTAAGGCTACACAATGACGGTTAAAACTACACCTTAAAACCCACTCACTTCTCCATCCCTGGGTAACGAGTTTGGGTATTGGGATATGCGTTTGGATATTGAAAAACTATACAAGCTGAAATGCTTTCACAACCAGTTCAATCTTTTTAACAATTCACAATTCGGTTAGCACGCAACAACTTACAGAATAAAAAGCACCTTCTTCTTCTTCTTTATTTTCCTAGTGTCGATTAGTGCGTGAACGCCCTATCCCCACTGTTGGTGCTTCATGGCAAGTGAGCCAAGTACGTTAAGCGGGGGTTTTACAGACCTATGTTAGAGGACACGAACCCTCCTTCTTTAGCCACAAAAAGCACCTTACCGTCATCATACTCCATCACACCAGGGTAGAGTTGCTGGGGCATACTGAGAGCCTGCCCAGGGAAGTAGGCATTAAACGCTTGCCCTTCTCTTAGCTCGACACCAGCTGGCGGCTCCTCCCGATAACCAGTCAATAGCGACAGGATGTAATTCTTCAAGACACAAAGCAACATGAAACCAAGCCATCATTTTGAGCGAATGAATGGAAACACGAACTAATAAGCACACAGACATACGTACCCACAAACATATACGCACGCCCACGTAAAAAAAAAAACAACAACAGGGGAAAGCAAATATCTGGAAGATCAATAGCAGATACAGGCCAAAGTTAAAGTTCCATCCCGCCCATTTGACCTTGCTGATCGTCATTCCTTTGTCCTGACTGTGTAGTGAGAATTTCTTATTAGTTCTGCACACGGGGCTAGTGCATCGGAGGACACTATAGCTGCATAACAGAGAGCACTTACTTCAACAACCCCTGTGGGTTGTCAGGCTAAGCAAACCTATGAAACGAGAAGCCGCGGCAAGATGCTGAACAGGCAACCTCCAGATTCCGAACTCAGCGCTTTAAAAACTGTGCCAAGGTTCCGCAACACATAACTTTTCGCATTCTTCACATACAAGAATTTTCCAACTTTTACAAAGTTTTCCTCTGAATCTTATGCCAAAACTCGTGCAAAGGAAGAAATAGGGATAACAGGTTGACACAACAGCTCAACAAATTCATCAAGTACCTCTCCGTTGTTTCGTGCACTTGTAATCAAACTTAAATCCGGAGGATACGCTCCATTGTTGGCTGCACGGGCCGCTTCCTCGTTGGGGTACGGATTCGGGAAGTAGTCCGACAGTTTTCCAGGCCGCTGGAACATGTGCCCTTCCTCATTCGGACCATCGGTAACCATTACTTGTTCGGCCAGGGCACGGGCTTCTTCTTCCGTGTGAGAAACATTGATAAGGTTGCGATATGCAATCTGGTTCATGCCATGGCAAGCAGCACACACCTGCTTATAAACTTGATAACCTCTCCGAATACTAGAATGCAAATGAAGATACAATGACAGTGCTGATTTAGAAATTTCAAATTTCAAATTTTCAGATGTCGAATCTTTTGCTTGCAATCACTTGCAAATTTACTTGCAAAATTTACATAAAAACTGTACAATCCTAGAACAGGCAACACATGAAAGTTCCCACCAAAACGAAATTGTAACATCCAAACCTGGCATGATCCAATGACGTAAGCCATCCTTTATGAGCCCATCCAAACTCTGGTGCTTTCAAATTGTAGTCTTCAGCTTTAAGATTACCCGAGTATGCCAATGCACTACTGGCCACTCCTCCTCCAACTAAGGCACCAACTGCAACCCAGGTCTTAAAATAAAGGGCATAAATTTAAAAACTCATAAACCTACAACAAGCAAGACAATGCGCTATAAAAGGACCACCAAGAAAGATCCCCTGCACATAGGCATTGGAAACAACAAACAGGAGGTGATGCTTACATAGTAGCCAACGAAAAAATGGACAGCTGTTCATTCTAAAAAATGAAAGCATTTCCTTTTCCTCAGGGTATCTGTAATTCTTTATAAATGATCACACTTAGACATTCAACGTCACCCTAATTCTATGTAACAACCATTTAAAAAACCTGGTCGTACCCAGCCGCGGCTACTCTTCTCTTTCGAACCAGCGTCAGAGACAGTGTGTAAAACCTTAATGCACAAGAAAAATAGTGCAATATAGTACGAATTGGCAACAAAAGATCCTCACATCATTCATGTCCTCTAGCTTACCTAGGTATTGAAGACGATCGCAAAATTTTAAAACGCAAACTTGCTTCTTGCATTAACAACAACAAACAAAAGGCAGATTAGAACCAACTAAATTGCTTCCACTCACATAAAAAAGAAATGCCTGAATCAAACCATTAAATACATTCTAATTTTCAACCAATGTGCATCATGCATTACAGATAAATACAGATATAACATTTTAGAATAGCCTGACAGTATTTTCATATGAGAGATAAGAAAAGGGTACTTCAAAAAAAGTTAGCAAGTGCTGTTTTGGTGCAGAAAACCAGCATGAGGCAGTTCAGAACAGATACGCACATCTTGTACCACTAGAAGTAGAACACGGCACTGATCTTCACTTTGCATGCAGTGACTATGCAGTTGCCTGAGGAATGTCAATGACAATGAACATACAAACGCTAGGATAAGATCACATCTAAGAGGTTTCAAATTTTCAGCGATTGCCAAAACTACAGCGCAAATATTATTTAAGGTTTTTAAAAAAATTGGTCATTTGAGGTGGGGGAGATTGAAATGTGCAGCTGCCATATTTGGAAAAACATCGATCCAAAGAAACATTAATGAGCCTCTTATGATCAGCACAGCATATATTTATTTTAAAACATTTAAGCAATCACAGTTGCTAATTCTACCTCTCCAAGTCCAAAGCATAACATGAATAAAATTTATAATACACTATTTGCAAAGTTGAAACTTGGTCTAGAGCCTGATTGCAGAAGAAAGTTTCCAATTATTAGAAAATCAATATACCCACACATTTTAAAATTTCAGTATGCAACTGCGAAACTGCATAGGTCAAACAAATAAGATACGTTTGTAATACTTCCGCAGTGAACGGCTTGGAATAGTTTCTCCAGATATGCGAATATAAGCAAACTTATAAGTAGAAATTCAGTGATACCTAACCTATATGAATCACGTATCAATGGTTACTTTCCTTTCCACAAACACACCAGAACTATCTGTTAATAATTTATCCAATCGAGATACGAAAAACTAGGTAATGCAGTAAACAGACTGTAAACACCACAGAAGATCGACATCGCTCTGGGGAATTCCTCAATGATTCTTTATGGATACTAACTTAAAGCAACGCGAAAACGATCTCTAAGTTTCATTGTAAGAAAATTTGCAGCATTGGTTCAAATTATGATTTAAATTTAGATTATATACTATGATTTAAGCTTACAGTCGTGTTTAGGCTCCAACTTGCAGTTAAAATTTTACAATCCTACCTTCCTCGTACGTTTAAGCGACTGGACCAACTCCGGGGCCCTGCGACTTGATCCAAACATGACGGCAGAAAAAACGACGGCGCTTTAACACATCTGGAAATGACTGGGATTTTGGAAACTTCGTTATCCTAACCCTGAGCTCAATCACATCACAGCGATGGCTGGAGCGAGCAGGACCAGCTCCGCGGGTGCCTGACCTTTCCTCGACAAGTTAACAATCATGCTGTGTGCAGCGAAAGCCTGTATCACCTGTAATCAGTATGCCGGCTAACTCTGCTGAATGTCCGTTTCTGTTCACAGTCATCAAAACGCCCCCTACACCCTCGACCCCAATCGCCAATAAAGTCTGCGGTACGCTAACAGAAAAACCTCCATGTCGGCAGTTAGTCGCTGACGGACGTGTATTTAGAGGAATAGGGTGAAATAAAGGGCAAAAGACGCGATAGACCCCCCTCCGCGCCAATCCGATCGGGTAACAGAAGTGCAGAATGAGAAGACATCGCTTTTCCCCCTGCCGGAGACAAGCGAAGTAACCATTCCAACTGATGACCACTATAATACTAAGACTTGCTCCACTGCGACAATTTGCAGTTCAAGCATAGCAGAAGCTGCTAAAGGAATCGACGACGAAAACACGGCGACTAACCACGCTAAGGAGGCGTCACCTTCGTCTACCCCAAGGGGTCGTCAACACCTTTCGTTGAGGTCCCAATACCCAACTTAAGAAAACAACCGACGTCTTTGTCATCTTACGCTGCGGTCGCTCGTGGAGATTCAGCAACCAGGGACACAGGTAGAAAACAGCATGTGACATATTTAATGTGGAAGAAGCAACAAATGCCCCCACAACAAAACTGCTGCATTCCCCATGGAGCCACTGGTATCCGAAAGGCACGTTGTCGCTGCCTTGCGAAAGGCACTTATTTGGCAGACCGACAATGTGGTATGCTGGCACAAGAATAGCAGCAGAGGAGTATACGTAACAACTTCTAATCGCCCGAGCACTTGCAGATGGTTCTTTCAAAGTCCTTTCACGTCTATGGCCTGCAATATAACTTCACACCAGATGTGAACAGGAAATTCCGAGTAAGCGTTCCCCAATGCCACCCGAGCATTCCAAATTTAATGATTAAAGATATTCTTCAACGATATGGGTCAGGAGTGCAGGAGACCAACCACAAAAAAAAAAGACGAGTCGACGCCGACGGCAACGCCTGCGCAATTAATACTCACATACGACTGTTAGACTTTACGAGACTCAACGATTACCAGATACCATCACAATTGACCTTCAGGGAGACTTACACTTACTACAAACCCGATACGATGGACAGAAAGCCATATTTTGCGCCAAGTGTAAAAAACTCACAGATCATTTTTGTCCTTAATAGGAGCCCCTCGTGCGTTTGAAGATTTGGTCTGGTCTCTTACTTTTCTGAACAGGGTTCATCTGGTGTCATTTCTGCCCACTGTCTGAGTCGCGAGACCCTTTCGCTCGATCCACTTGTCTCATCGGAAGCTGCACTTCACCCGTCGATAAATGTCAATAAAACGATTCTTCATATCCCGACGCAGGTCTTCCACTAGTATCATGCATAGGCTTCAGTCTGCGCCTCGTCGATAAGAGCCCAGGTTTAATCTTGATTCCAGATTTTACGGAATGTTCATCTAGGACGTCCTACACATTTTCGGCGGAGTCTAAGGTCACGTTACCGAACCGATTACAACACCTTTCTGCATTTTCTGCATGCTCGTGCAACGAGCACACATCTTGAAGCACATGGAGAGTATCTCCGACTGCCGGATCCTCGATTTTTTTTGGATGTACGTGTGTTTGGAAAATGAACTTCGGAAAGGCAGCCCGTTTTATGAACATAAGTCAGCCATTTTCATTCGTTCGATCGCCGGTGCCAAAAGGGCATATTTCTTGTTATAACCATCACCGGTGTTTCCGAGGGACACCATCCAGTGTCAGTATAGCTCGTCATAAAACGTATCCTTGACTACTTCTGTGGGAGGTGGGTGCTTATGATTGAACAACAGTGATCTCTACTTCCACTGTGCGGTGATAAGCAAATCAAGGCAGCATTTGCTACTCTTGACAGGAGCAGACACATACAATTTACGTGTGTCATGGCAAGCGTATAGGATGGTCCTATTTAACATAGTGATCTTTCCGTGTCGTATCCATCTGACCACGATATTGCTCAAATTTTCTCTCAGTAAGTGGTAGTGATGGGTCGTTCGCGATCTAGCCGGCTCTAGGAGCGATAGATAGCTAAGACACTCCGGGCCAAGTTTATTTAATAATATTCTTAATATAAACGTAAATCTAAATCTCACGAAATCGCAGTTTAAAAAGTACTTACAAGCACTTTTTACGGCGACGTACTAACCTAAACTGCAGAGGTAGCACCTGCTAGATCCACTATGTAACCAAATTCATCTTGATGATGCTTATCTCGTTTTTTGTGCTTATTGTGGTTTTGTAATTTCTCGGCTACCTAGGTAGTGATCTGCATGCGCGAGATTTTCACTTTATTCTTTTGCATAATGATTACTAGACGTACAACTTGTAATGCTCCTGAAATCCGATAAATTTGCTAGTGAGGAGTCCCACTTCATATGTAGAAAGTTGTAACTTTATTTGACCATGCATTGTTGATTTCTACATGCGCAAATAAATCTTGAATCTTGAATCTTGAATCTTGAAGAGCCGGCTCTTTTAAGCGAGCAATGAGAGCCGACCCACAAATCTAAAGAGCCGATTCTTTAGTGTTTATATTTAGTAAATAGAAATTCGATTCCTATGTAATGAGGGATATTGATTTTATTTAAAACAACAGACTGTCATTTCAGGGAGCAACACACAAATTAAATTCTTGTAAGCTAAGGATCAGCCACACGCACTCTCGCCCCCAAATCAGTAAATTGATGATACACGTGGTGTCAAACTTACAGTATAATTATACTGCGAGTGAGCTGCGAGGGCCAGTTAAGAGAACGACAGTAGAACAAGAGTAGTCCAGTGTAAACTCGGAGGTAAGTAAGAAAAGCTGCAAACAAGCAAAACCAGGAAAATGAGTCGGAAGCACAGCATCGTTTCGAGTTATTTTAATGATTTGGGCGAATTGAAAGCTCAGTGTACAATTTTCGAATTAAAAATGTCATTCAGAGCTCCACGCTCAACTTGCACCGCCTTATGCAAGCTATGTGCAAGCGCACCCTAATGCCCAATTCATACTTCGGAGACGTTTTACGCACGACGCAATTTTTATCCCACTGGTTTGCTCTGGTATGTGCGCGGAGTAGTTTACTCCCACTGGAATTTCCGCGAACGT
>QQSS02229358.1:0-10343 GCA_003687565.2 Craspedacusta sowerbii | reverse complement strand
AGATAGATAGATAGATAGATAGATAGATAGATAGATAGATAGATAGATAGATAAATAGATAAATAGATAGATAGATAGATAGATTGATTGATGGATTGATTGATTGATTGATTGATTAATTGATTGATAGATGGAGAGAGAGAGAGAGTGAGAGAGCGAGTTATTGAGAGTGAGAGAATGAGAAACAGGGTGAGGGCGAGAGAGGTCATTTCGTATTCTCCAATGGCATGATTACCTTGGAATCGGGTGGTCTTAGAAAGGACTCGTTCGCACTATTTCATAAACCAGACATTGTCAGATATTGTATTTTCTTACTCTAACAGGCGAAATTCAATAATGAGACGATTAGCAATATTATCACATCCCCAGACTAAGGTTTCTTAAAGATGATCCTGATGCGTTCTATTAAGTACACGATGACGTCCATTGTTACTGGGCTCCACATTCCTGATACTGCAAAAGTCCTTTTCCAACACATCCTGTCTTTACCGGAGTGGGTGTTGAAGTCCACTGCAAGAGAAATATGCAATTCTAAGTGCGTGGCTTTTCGTTAAGGAAAAGTTCCACAATCTCAAAGCCAGTTGAACTATGGTGACGAGGATAAGAAGTTTAATAGGCGCTTTTACGAAAAGGAAAGCCCAGCGTTCCGAAAATGGTTGAAAATAAATCGCGCATCAGATTTTTATTTATGCTGTCAAACTTGGTTGCTTGCATAGACACGAAATTCCTTTTTTGGCGCTTCACTCGCATTTATCCAGTAACATTTTTTCACCATGGATATCGCCCCACGCTCACCTGACCAAAAATGCGGTGGGGTACAAACATGAACCCTTGTCCTGACTTTCTTTTATTTATTTTCTAAATTTTTTTTGACAGAGTTTGACAGAGAGACAAAGTTTCAGCTAATGCACAAGGTTTTATTTCTGATTTGCTTTATTTGGCTTATGTTTTTTTTGCTTTCTAACAATGCAGGTGTAACCTTTCCCATGCAATAACGGAGTTCTCTAACTTTGCGGGAGTTAACGCTCCGCCGTCCTATATGTGAAGTTCCACCTTCGGATAAGGAAGAAAGGTTGTCGTTTTTGTTGGGCCTTCGTGGTTTATCTCCGACTAAGACTCGAAGTTATAGTAAAAGGTCGTTGCAAGCATTATAAGCGTTAAAAGCAAGCATTTAGCTTTTATTGTCCAATCCTAGAGGTTGATGTGCTTATGAAGCACGTTTCTTGAAAAACCGTGTTTACGTTTGAATCAACAGCGTAGAAAAAAAAAGATATTTTGCTTGCAACTGTGCAGAGAGTTTCTTTTCCTTTAAGAACGAAAATTTCAATAACATTGTGCGCCTTCGAAATTCGTTGATGTCATTACGTGACGCTTTATCGCAAGGTTAGAAAGCAGAAATCGATGGCAATACTTCAAGAAGAATTTAATCTCAACGTAAACGAGACCATGCCTCAGCTGAATGAGGCACAAATAAATTTAACTCATTTATGTGTCATGTTATCGCATTGCAAGTACTTTAAATGTGCTTATTTTAAAATCGCCATAACCCTGTGTGGGCTGAGGACTGAGCCTTTAGTAGCAGAAAAACAAAAGGAAATTTACTCAAACAGATTGAAGAGGAGTTAGCTCCACCATCTCTTAATTCATATGGAGATTAGCAAAGATCCAACCAAAACTTTCCATCTTAACAGATTTTCTAGCTTATAGTCTACGTGCGACTCATCTTGAAGAAAGCTGCGTTCTAGCCAACGTGTTGAAATATCTTTCGCCCTGCGCTATCGGTGCAAAGTTTTTAAAAAGTTGCGTTAAAAAAAAAACGATCCTTTAGGTTGCAAAAGGAAGGAACAGTTTTCCACATAAACTGTGTTTGAATTCCAAGTGAAACAAGTGAACTTTATTACACAGAACTATGCAAAATTGTCGTTCCCCATAGTCCTTGATGCTTTTTAAGGTCTTCATATCCTTGATACAATAAAAATATTTGATACATTAACGTACTCACCGTCTTTCGTGATAGTATTTCAGCGTTGCATTTAGCGATAGTCCAGCTACTTCAAACTATATGACTAGATGAGTAATGTCATATAAGCAGTATTAGAAGAGTTTAGTGGGCACGGTTGACCGGAGGCTAAGGATTAGTCAGTCAACCGCAACCCTTCAAAACAGTGGCTGTCAATAGCGCCCTTTCTGCTGATGGGTAAATCGCCCAACATCTTGAAGAAAAGGTTGCCTATAAGCCATTTCTTTGATGGTCACCATTTAATCTGAACGTTCGCATGTTATTATATTAACCTGATATTTAGCCTTTTGCAGAGGCTGGTGACAGTGATAGCTCGTCGAGTGGAATAAGTTCATTTGTGTCTTACCTTTGCAAATGCGTCCATCTGAGTTGGCGGCAGATTAAGAACTGTATGAATGCTTCCTGCAGCCAATAATCTAGCAACAAAAATCGCGCATGCCTTTCTAGTGAGTTAAGCAAGCAGGACTACATCTATTATAGCAGTGCAACCAAACCTCTATGAGCTCCGTTGTAATGCAAAAAAATGGATCTGTTGGACTAAGGGCTCTCTTTGTAGCAGCTTATATTCGACAAATTTATTTAAAGTGTTCAGCGCAGATACAGGTCCCTTCAAAATCAGTGCCTTCAAGATAGGTGAATGACCGAATGACGTAACTGTCATATGCACGCATGCCGCAAATAAGGAGGCGAATGTAGAGTACCAGTGCACTAGAGTAGAACTTGCAACAAAGCTACAATAAGCGAGCTCATCGGCTTTTTGGTAAGTTCTTCCTGGACTGCACTATGGAGTAGAAGCCAAAGACTCGGATTGTGACACTTAAATAAGCAACTTTCCTTCGGGTCCCTCTGATGTCCAGTGACGAACAACGACTGCTCGTGGACTCTTTAATAAAAGCTGTAGTACGAACGTATAAGATTTCAGGAAGCGTCACGCTGTGTGCTTTCAAGAAAAGTTGTTTACATTTTTTCCGCCTCGATAAAGTTTGTTTGACAACGCCAATAAATCATTCGTTTTACAAACTTGCTTCTTTGCAAGCTTAAATAAAGGAAAACTTGATACTGCTGAAGTAGGGTGTCCGTACATCAAACTTTTGTCAACTTTCGTCAAACAAGCGTCGATTTGGAAGCTGTAAATCTGACTCATTCATACCAAGCGTAACTTGCCGGAGATTCATTTATCTTTCTACTTGGAGTCGCTAGTTTTAATAACAAAAAGGGATAATGACTCAAGGACTCTGGTCAAATGAACGATTTGTGAATATGGTTTTAAGTAAGTATCAGATAAATCGTAAAATGTGAGCTCTGATATCTGTCCCAGGAAATGTCAAGTCGTGTGCCAATGGGAGCTTTCATGAATTAGCTGAGCTGAAGCTGAGGGAAAATCTTCTTGCCTGTGCTTGTTGTTTCAAGAAGCTCAGAAATTTCATAGCCTCAAGGTTTGTGCCAGTTTGCCACATTACATATAAAAATATGCACTATGTATTCTTAGTATTCTTATTATTTTTTTTGTTTATCGGATTAATTTCTGTGCATTTTATTATCTTTTATTTCTTGTATAGTTTTTAGCATCCCGGAAACACTCAGTTTTCAAGATGCGTGAAAGGGATTTTCGAAACAAGCATGACATAGACTTGAACAATTGCTCACATTTAACTAGCAGCTTTAACATCCTTGGTTACTCAGGACTTCATCAACTTGCGCAGCTATGAAAAGTGAATGGCTAGGATCATGCTATCACGATAGAATCAATATGGCAGACGAAATTTAATTACAAGCGCAATCTAGTTTCGATTACAGAACGCATTTTGCATTTCTTTGTGCTTCAGCTGTGGTAGAGTCATAAGCTCAGGAATGGCAGCCCAGCGAACAAGGTCCTCAGCTCAAGAGAAAGCAGCTCAATGAACGTAAGCAGATGAAGCCATGTTGCCGAACCCAAGAAATATTTTTTCCGAGACTACCCTAAGATGAATTCTGAACCTCAAAGAAAAATAACTAGTCAGAAATTCAATTATATTTAAGGATACGTATTATCGCTAGAGTTTGGTTTTGGATTACAGTCAGACTTAGCCAACAAATAAATAAATGAATAAATGAATAAATAAATAAATAACATGCTTCTCCATCAGTAGCGACTGCAAACCGTTCGCCATCTTGTAAGCATAACTGCCGCGAGATTACGTCACATACGAGCTATCGCAGTGACCCGCTTAGTGAAGAGTAAACATTTCATGCATTCTAAATGCGCGGTTGATTTTTTTAAACCCCAGGCTAAAGATATTTTGCTCGTGTCCTCTTGCAAGGTATTTTTCTCCCATCGCATCCCTAAAATTATTCTTAGTTAATATGCACGTACGAAATAATGAATAAAGCGAAATAACATTTAAGAGGTTGATGAATATTGAACACGTTAATGATGCCTAAAGTCGATAACATCACCCAGATACTCTTTCACAACTTGGACATAAATGGTCTGGCTAAAGCCTTGTGCGAAATTACGGATCTAAGTCTTTTAGGTCAAATAAATGGACGGATTTTTGGACATACTTGTCAGTTGGCATGTGTGACCATGAGACCCGACCACCACCAAGTAGCTAACCACATCTAAACGAGAAGTATAGTACTTTTAAAAATGCTGATTAATTTGAACCACCTTCCCACACCCCATCCCCGAACACAAGATTGGAGAAACCGACTGGAACGGTAGCGCTTGTCAGTCAGCATATGACATTATCGACAGCATGTCCCTGTCGTGTTTTCAGCACTGGTGTATGGCTAAAAGCTTTATTACCCTATTTACCAAAAACGTTGAATGTAGCTAACTTCGGATAAATTTAGAACTCGCAACTCAGTTAATATCTGAAAACGCTCGACAAGGTGTGTATGACGATGACAAGAAATTTGGTCTTGCTCATTTAAATACATCTTAAGTTACATGCCTTCGTAGACCGTGTTCCCAAAGCAAGATCTTAAGAAGACTTAGACTACTCAGGGAGCACGAGACTCATCTACTTCATGTAAACAAAGTCGCAATTATGAACCGAAAACTTTTTGTTTTGAAGATTTTTGCGGATGAACGAATTTGCAGGAGGCTAGAGTCTCACATACAATAGCCTTCCTCAAAGTTTCTTGCAAAACATATGTTCTTTTTTTCTTCTTCTTTTTGCATTCCAGCAACGCTGAAAAGCATTTCGGACAACTAGATTTGCAACGTGATCGAACTTGTGCAAGAAACGCGCCCCAGGAAGTGTTGAAGAACATCAGAATGTCAAGCGCAAGAAAAGCTTCTGGCGACATTGATGCCATGGTAAGCAGGACGGATCCAGTCAAAGACTTTGTTAAACGAGCGTTCGGACATGTCTCGCGAAAGGACACGTCTTGCGGGACGATGACGTCAAGGCTGAGCTTGTTGCATCGTCTGAGCCCCATCTTCCGCAGCGAGATGGTCCAATTAAAGGATCCGCAGTATACTACGTATTGAGCGTCACAGGGAAGCTTTGTTTTTATACGTATAATGATTAACAGCATGCACGAAAGAACCGCAAATAATGCTACAATAAATCGCACCTAACAAAATCAACCATAGTTAAAATAAAGTAAAATGTAACCATGGCAAAAATAAAATAAACCCCCATTGGGGAGCAGAGCAAGCTGCTACTCCAAGCAGGATACGCATTGATTAAAATACTAGTTAGCAAAACCCAAGTTAAAAATTTCGTCGACCGAAGACTAGCACTAACCATATTTAGGAAAACCTCTTTGCATCTATGATAAACTTGATGGATGCAAGAAGAACGTTTCTGCTAACATCACTATTGCACCCACGATTACCATAAAGCAGCATTTGCATTAAGCATGGGCTCGAACATCAGATACCGAAAGCCCTAATAGGCTAGAAACAGTGTAATATAGGATGGTACGTTGTGTGGCAAAAGCACTGCATTGGAGCGAGAATGGGTCATATGAAGTAATCTATTGTGATCTTCAATTTCTGCAAATTTATGCACATATTTTTGTGCACTTACAACACTAAGCCCAAGCCTTATTTGAGTTAAATACCGAAGGCCTATGGGTTGATGGATATTATCTGTAGATTTTTTGAAGGACATACTATTCAGATTTAAGAAGAGTTATATCTAAGTTACATGAGTCAGAGATTAAATCTGGGAAGAACGAAGCTTTAAACGTTACGGTACGGCAGTCATAGTTTATTTAATCAAAAGGTCTCGTGAGTCTGTATCGATTGCATATTTTTTGGACCGAAAAGCGCAAATATGCAGGAGCCATTTTCAAGAATAAGAGCTGTCGCCTGAAACATCGTCTTTCTGCTAGCGCTTCCCATCCTAAGTCTTTTTACAGTTTTGCAGCTGACGTACCTTTCCAGGCACCACATATAGCTAGGACAACTTGGTATTGAGAGGATTCCAATTTAGTAAATGACGAAGTTCCAAATGGAGGGTGATGGACTACATCTCCGTTGATTCTTTTAAAGACTCTCACTGTGAATTTGTATGTGGATTTATATCTAAGTCCCACCACCTGTTGCATCTAGCGTTCAAGTCTCATATGATTACCATGAGATTCATGAAGTTTATCATAGTCTCAGGAGATCGTTAGTTTGCGTAGGGGAGTGGCACACTGCTCCAAAGAAAATTTTTTTAGCGTGGTAAAAATTAAATAAAAAGTCTAACAAGCGCAAACGATCTTCTCGACCAATATAGACCCATGCTGATTTGACTGCTAAGAATTAAGTGGCAGCTGATAAAGACGGTAGCACTCACACTAAAAATTATCAGCGAGCAGGATATAGAAGTGCTGATAGTTAAAAGAAGGAAGCATGCCTGTTCGATCATCATCAATCCCGTTTATCCTTCCCAGTTATTCAGGCACGGATGCTTAAAACCGAAGATCTTGATGATTGATCAAATAAAACTATGTATGCCGATGATCTACAAACCCGTCCCTACCCAGATACAGCAAGCACACGCCTTTTAAAAAGCTTCTTCCCATACAGCAAGTCTCTTATCCTTCATTGTTGTAATGTAAGTCAGGAAACCATGAAGCTCTTCGTTTAACCTGAAGTCATTAAGCTTACTGTCCCTTTCTGTTGCTGTTAACCAATAGTTTCCGTCCACAAATTCAAATTCTATAAACTTACGCTTGCCCTCGTTTGACAATACTTTTTTGGACGTAACTAGGAATGTCCAACTTTCGTTTCGTGAGGTCGGCATACATCCGAAACGGAGCCTTCTTCCTTTCTTTGTGGACGATGTCACTCGCCTTCCAAGTGCAGAACTTGACCAGCACAGCCTGGTGACTAACCTCGCTTGCATCGGTTTTTACTGGCCCAATTCAATGCGCTCGATCGATGTCGTTGCCAGCTACACCAACGTTCAAATTACGAATTTCGCGAATCACCTCGCTCGCAAGATCTTTAGGTGCTTGGCCCTGCTTAACCTCGATTCGTTCGAATTACAGCCAAGCTCGGGTAGAGTACTTCTCTAGGTCATCATTTTGACTTATGTGACGTACGTACATATTCTAAGCTCTGGTCGCAAGCCTGGTCTCTAAAGTCTGGTTCGCTAAAGTCTCCCCTGCAAATTCACTATGGTATCGTCTCGTTTTGACTGCTCTCCTTTCAGAGGTAACATGATGTCTGAGATCATGTTAGTGATATCAACTTTGGATGCAAACCCAGCTAGTGTCCGCTAACCAGAGAATCCTGCAATGATCTAAGCCAATCGGGAATGATATCGCGATAAATGAATGATCCATGTGCTTGCAGTGATAGCCAGTGCACCAACAGCTCACTAGCAAATAACGGAGGGATTGAGCACTTAGCACACACTTTTCGAACGGGTTACTGCTGATTTAACAAATCATAATAGGTCTAGATTGAAAGGGGTCAAAATTTACCCGAGTAAACTCGTATCGAGTAGCCCACCTTGGGTGCCAGTAGAGGCTCCTTATCTAATAAAACCTGTTTAAAATACGATGGCAAGCAGAACTCAAGGGAGCGAATCGAATTTTCAGAAGGCAGTATCTAATATGTGAATAACTCTCTGTTGCTCTCTCTGGTGGAAATTTTGTTGCCAGACAAGATTCACTCTACAACTTACTAGAATCGAATATGTGGATAAAAATTTCCCTAAAACTGGCTGGGGCATGAGGGTTTGACAAGACGCTGTTTGGGTGGGGACTTCACAAATCCTTTCCAGGAAGGAATGGAGAACGGAAGCCTTGTGTAATTGAGCAACGTTGGGTTATTTCACTAATTTCACTAATTTTACTAATTTCAGTATTTCACTAATTTCACAAAAGCTGCAACGTGGGATAGCGACTATTCGATCCAATCTGAAGGACTCGGGGTTTAAAATTGACGCCTACGGGGACGTTCTGGGTCCAAGCTCGTGGTGAAATGCAGAAGCTCGATTACGAATGGATGCTGAGACTAAACCTCGGTAGAAGTAATCGTGGTATTGTTGGAGGGGACAGATGAGTCGATCGTACAACGCTTGTTGTTGCAACAAGTTCATTTTGAATCTTACTCTATTTACAATCTCGCTTTGCTTATATGCTCGCAATAAAAATTCACCTATTATCACAAATTAAATGCAGATTTCATACAAGTAGAATTAAGAACTAAGCTATAGGTAATAACAATGGAAAGTAAGTCTACAGAAGCGGAGCTATGATTAGGAGAAAGCAACTACTGTCACAAGGAAAACCCCACACGGAAGGGCACTTTCTCGACAAGAATGTACTCCCGGAACCTAGTTGAAGCCATGGTAAAAAAAAAAAAAACAAGGATGCCATCTCCTCCGATAGGATCTATGCAAATATCAATCGCTCTACAGGATAGGGCAAGTAAGACCACAGCATTGTCAATGATATATACTGGAGCTGTTCCAGATTTGATTATTCATTGGTGCTAGATGTCTAACGACTTTGCTGGTTGCTAACCCTGCATAATCAGTAAGCTCTCCAAAGCAGGCAAGATGACCGAGGTGCAAAATTAATAAGTGCCAATTGCCAAAGCTATCGTAGCACAGAAAATAGTGGGTCAATGCGGTCTTAGAGGGTCACACGCAAGTTCGCCGTTCACACCTAGAAGGTTGCAGTTTCAAGATATGATAGCAGGACGGTGTACAGTAGTTACTGATGGCAACTATTCGATTCAGTAGGATAGGCTATTGAGTTTTTATGATTTTGCTTGCAGAAAACTAGTCTTCCACTTTCTTTGACAATGTATTCGCAGCAATGTGGTCGTTTTGGATTAGGTTAGAGTTCAGGTTAAGTTAAGCTAAGTTAAGTTTTGGGTTAAGGTTAGGGTTTTCGCCACCAGTTTCAGTAATCAAAGCTTGAAGCACTGAAGTAAAAAAGAAGTTTTTTGTAAGAGAGAGAGGGAGAGAGAGAGAGAGAGAGAGAGAGAGAGAGAGAGAGTTGTCGGGGAAGTAGTCGGCGAACAGAGCATGTTTTCTATCTGAGTTGAGACTGTGTTCTATTGAGGGAAGCAGTCTTTAAAAATCCATACTGCACACAAAGCAACAATTCTCTACATAAAAGTTTGGTACCGTGAGCAACGCTATGGATTCAACCCAATTGAAATCGCTTCAAGGAAAGTGGCGATACCACTCACGCGGCGCCAACGAGCTGATTGCAAAGTCAAAGCAATTGAGAGAACAGCAGCAAACCAGCAAGGAATACTCGCAGTGTTCTAAAACTTCACGGTGAGATAAGCACGTGCGCTACTGACGTCTCTGGACACGCTTAATCTACCGCTGCTCAACGAGGAAAATATTGACCGTCTCTGCGAGGAATCTGGAGCCCTCGTCGACGAACTCGCATCCGAAATGCGTGATTTAAAGATGGTTAGTGACAGTTTTTTTAGATGTTGATGCGACACATCATGTAGCCACCACCACACTTCCCGCAGCACTACGTATAGCTAATCCTGCGCTTGTAATGTCTCCTACTACCAGTACAAACATTACTGGGGCGACTACAACTACCGAGGCCACAACAACTACCGAGGCCACTACAACTACCGAAGCCACAACAACTATGGAGGCCACAACAACTAGCGAGACGACTACAACTACAACTACTACTACAACTACAAGGCTACAGCACTTAGACATCCTCCTATGCAGTCTCTGGCAACTCTTGGAAGCCGAGTAAATGCCGCATCTTACAGAATATCCTAGTCACACTTCCACTCGTGGAGCAACGCCAGAAAACGATGATGATGTATTAGCAGCAAGAGTGACTGCTCCGTACTATCTTTCCGATAGCAGTCTCGGGCCAGAGGATCTCGCACCAAATG
>QQSS02229347.1:0-10343 GCA_003687565.2 Craspedacusta sowerbii | reverse complement strand
TGGTATTCGGTGCTCTAGGCCACACCAAACTTTACACACCCACATATATATATATATATATATATATATATATATATATATATGTGTGTGTGTGTGTGTGTATATAATGAAATATAGTATATTAGTTATATCTGTTTGTGGACTTTCAGGTGGAGCACATGCACGCCGAGAACGCGAAGTTTGCGGAGAACAACAAGAAGTTGGAGGAGCAGACCGTGGTGCTTACGCAGAACAACCATCAGCTCAGTGCGTCCGTGCACGAGCTGAACGAGCAGGTGGACAAGTTCAAGGAGGTCTACAAGAGGCTGCTAAATGAGAACGAGAAGCTGGCCAGAATTAGGGACGGTCTGCAAGAACAACTGCAGGTTAGTCGGCAAAGGCTAATAATACCCGTAGGCGTAGGAGGCATAACAAAGGCATAAATCCCCCGAGCCCTCCACCCGTCTCACCCACCGATGACGCGCATCCTGGTGTCGATGCTTTTTCTTTGAGTGTACTGAATGTCTCCTCCCAATTCCAGAACCTTCCAAACTTCTCTTTATGTACCCTCTTCTCCGCTCGAAGTGTCTTAACGCTGCGCTACTGCTACTATTTTAGGGTAGGTTTATGAGCATGGAGACTCCGCTGTCGTATTGTTAACTGGTTGACTAGCATGGCGGCGAGCATGATGCTTTGATGTCGTGCAAGTGGAAATAACTTCACGTAATTTCGGCTCTGAATGATTTAAACGCTTGATCTCGATTAAATGCGGGTGAACGTCATTCTTTGACAGTTGAATCCCGATTTCCCCCGCTGATCTCGATTGAATCTAGTTGAAGGTCATTCCCTAATAGTTGAAACCCGGGTTCCCCCGCTGATCTCGATTAAATCCAGTTGAAGGTCAGTCCCTAATAGTTGAAACCCGGGTTTCCCCGCTGATCTCGATTAAATGTAGTTAAAGGTCATTCCCTAATAGTTGAAACCTGGGTTCCCCCGCTGATCTCGATTAAATCCAGTTGAACGTCATTCCTTGAACAGTTGAAACCCGGGTTCCCCCTCTGATCTCGATTAAATCCAGTTGATCGTCATTCCATAATAGTTGAAACCCGGGTTCCCCCGCTGATCTCGATTAAATCTAGTTAAACGTCATGATGTTGACCTCATGCCCTTCATTTTGCGCTATGGTCGGTCATTAAGACTGGCATTTTCTTTCCATCTAGGGATTCCAAAAACTGCAGGAGATGATCTTCCAGCAGTTGAACGAAAAGATGCGCGCCATGGACCGCTCGCTGTTGGAGAAGATTGCCGCTGACATTGAAATGCTGGACAAAGAGCAAGGTAGATTGTTATGTTGGTTACATGAATACTTTCGTCAGTTTTCGTGCAGCAATTATTTATTTATTTATTTATTTTGTTTTGTTTAGAACGCTGGTTTCTTGCTAGTAATGGTGTAGCGTATAGTGCGGCACGATGACCCTTACACTCGAATGGCTTGATTTAACTTTAGTTAGTTAGTGTGGTCGAGAGCCTCGAACACAGCCAGACCCATATCACGCGAGCACATACAATTAAATTTGCATACGTGTCAAAAGTTGACGCCTTCACTCTATACACGGTTTTGTGTCGAAAGTTGCGCTTTCTACGCCGGCAATCCGGACTTCGGTTACCGTGCGCTTCGCTGGTGAGCTTTGCTTAGAGCGGAACCCTTTTGGCTTCATTTTGGTTCTGGCATTTTGTGAGTGGCTGAACTGGTTGAAATTTGTTGTTTTTTGTTTGTTTGTTTTTCTCTATTGAAATTCGTCGGTGGATGGCTGTAATTTATGCTATTATATATCTTTTTGCGTCACCAGGCCTGTCGAAGGAGGAGTTCGGCCGCTTCATGAAGCGCGTGCCTACGCATCTAAAGGACAAGTTCGAGGCGATCGCTCACGACTTCCAAAAGTTCGACATCAACCGCGACAATATTATTGACTGCGATGAATTTGGAGTCATGCTGGACCAGGTGATGAAGGAGAACACATCTCCGACTGGGTCAGGCGCGCACGCAGATCGTTAAAGGAACCTTCCCTCCATTTTTTTCTTCGGCTATTGTAAGTGGTGCCGGGTTTTCGACTGATTTATACGGATAGAAGCGGCGTCACAGCAGATGCACGGGCACGAACTTCTGTATGAGGGTTGATTGTATTTCTTCGTATTTGGCGTCGTAATCTGTTACTGCTTGACTTATTCAGGACCCCGTTGGGCTACGCATTCATATCTAGAAACGTTTGCGAAGCAATGAGACGTGTGTGGGCTTTTTGTCGTTGCTTAGTAAGTGCCAGCTTAAATATGATCGAGTTCGTGATGCTCGCTTTCCAACCGGCGATTCTTCAGAAAAGAGAAGGGTCTTGTGCGATATACCGCATCCAGTAGCTTCCAAGCTGCAACATAAGTGGCTAACATGCGCGGATCAAATTTTTAAATTGCCAGGCAAATCTGCGATGACGCCGCGCCGCTGTTGTTAAGTAACCCACAGAGACCGTGCGATTGTGCTTCCTAACAGCCCTTCTTTGCCACTCTGAGCACCTTTATCTTGTATCCGGTCTATTTTCACTTATTTTTCTGTCTCTTCTCGCTGCCAGTTGTAGCTGGTTTAATCGTGTTTCTGTTCGTGAGATTTTTTTCGCACTTCAGTTATGGTAACAGTAATCGACCTTGACGTGACGTCAGCTATGTGCTTGGCTTTCCTCTTCATCGACATAAGGTCGATCTGTAGCATGGTGTGACTGAGATATATATATATATATATATATATATATATATATATATATATATATATTTTGTTTATGTAAACACCATGGAGTGTTGCGTTCTTTAAAGTTTGTCGGGCCGACAAGTTGTCTGCGTGTCGTTGGTTTGGGACCTATTTAGTGTTTGTGTCTATAATTTTTGCTACTACTGCACTTGCTTTTAAACCTTCGATGCTTTTTTGTTATCTTTATTGTATTATTGTTATTATTATTATCATTTTGTGGTGCCAACGCACGTCTGATGCTTACTGATTGTTTTCTTGTCTCGTGAGTTCTAAGTACTCTTTTTGCGTGTATGTTTAGGTATTTTCGAAGGTAATTCCTTGTTCTTTTTAAATTATGTATGCAGAATGGTTTCGTGCGACTGACTGCCCTTTTGAACTGGACTGGCAGTGGATGGTTTGTTGGTGAATCTTCACCCGTTCCGCCCCCTTCCATAAAAAAAGAGCAAAGAATTTGTTACGTATGTTTGGTTTAGTGCCGTTTGTGAAGAATCCTTTTTTTTTTTGCATCACCCGCTTGTTAGACACCTTCCGTTTTTGAGGAACTTTTTTTGTTTTAAGGACTTTTATTGCTGTTCGGTATTGTGCGTCCGCCATGTTGTAAGTGTTTTGCCTTAATGTAGTGAATGTTATGGTATCTCCCGTACATGTTGTAAAGGTGCCATACATGTCTTATGCGTCATAATTTATGCGTGTTGTAAATTTTTGTTTTGTTCTTTTGCTGGGCATTGGCTTTGTTTCTGTTTCTGCGTAGAATTTCGTAAAGTATATTTTTTGGATAAGGTCAGTTTTGGAATGGAGCTTCAGGGTGGTTGTAAAGACAGCAACGGTCTGGTTTGCACTGTGATTTTCATGCAATGGAAGTGATTTTCGTAAGGAGCTGTATTTTTGTTATTTTTCTTTTATAATAAAAGGAAGGGTATAAATTAGTGCTTCGCAAAATCTCGTTTTGTTACTTCATGGGTTCATTATGCAAGGATTACTTCCATGTCTGTTACCGCTATGGCTTCATGACGATTTCGGATGCCCCAGCCAGTTTTGAAATGGAAGAAAGCGGTGCGTCAGCTTAGCACTTCCTTTTTTCTCGATCCTGTCTTTATGAGTAGCTTTAGAAAATGCATCTAATCCATCTATTAGCATAAGGGACTCCGTATTTGAGATCACCGCACGTCTCATCAACATCAAGTGGACCGAGTCGGCGCCCTTACGCATCGCTTTGTCTGCTACTTAGTAGGCCGTGCTGTTTGATCAGCTTGGCACGCATTTTTGCTGTTTGTTATGCAGTGCTTTTGCCACACTGCGTGCCACTCTACTTGACACTGTTTCCTGCCTATAAATGTTTGCGGTATCTGATGTGTACCAATATGTTGAGCAAGATTTATAGCGATGTTATGAGAAAATTTGCAACCATGAAATTCGACGTAGATACGAAGAGGTTTTCCTAAGTATGGTTTATTGCTAGTCTTTGGTCGGCGTAATTCTTACCATTATTTTAATAAATGCTTGCCGTGGTAGAGTTGCAGTTTACTTAACTCCGCTGTCCCCATGTTTTTTTTTTACTTCATTTTTAAATAGGTAATTTTTCAACAGCAAACACAGCATTCTTGAGACGGTGACGCTACAAAGTGCCTTTAGAATTGACTGCTAAAAGCCATTACTTGCGAAGCAGTCATGCACGCTAAAGGTGGCTTTCAGTTTCAACAGTGATTTAGTCTTCACTTTCTGGTTACCCCTTAAAGCTACATTATGGTCGACATGATCTTGTTCGAGCGGCATAGACTTAGTTTGAATAGTATCCCGGTATACGGGTTCGATCTTTGTAGTTAAGCAGGTCTGCAATGCCAACCTGGACTATAGGACTAAGAACTATTCGAGCACGAACTTGGCAACATGCTCTCTCAATTGAAGATTTAATTGCTTATTCGAAACCATCGGATAATGAGCCTAAATACGGCAGAATCAACAATCGTCATGAATCGAAAGAACTTAGGATTGAAACGCTTTTGCTTAAAAGCACTATCGGAATGGTATAAGTCACGATAGGAAAAGTTATGTGTGCGTACATTAATCTTGGAATCACTTCATTTGTCAATCTTCGAGAAAGCATTTGCAAATCACTGGGTTTAACTATAATCTCGAATCACGCGCTTTCCTAAACAGGCGTGTAGAAACTCTTCATGACTTTGGATTACAGATATAACTCTGAGCCCTGCAATCTACGAACATCAATCATCATCATAAACAATCGTCATCATCATCAGCAGCAGCAGCAGCAGCAGCAAGAGAATTAGTTCAGCATCAAACTCTTTACTTAACGTTTGGTATAAGAATTAAGCTAGAATTGTCTTTAGAGCTTTAAAGTCCATTTCAAAACGTTAAAGCAACCCAAAGTGGTATGTGCAAAATTTATTATAAATACACGTGCTGCAAACTTCATAGGCAAATAATCAGATCCAGTGTATGAGCAATTAATGCTCTTGACCCATAACATTTCGAGGATCATTGTCACCATTAACCTCGTGAATGACTACGAATCAAGAAATAAATGACTGAAACCGCAATTAAGTAGATAAATGTCAAGACGTCGTCGAAATTATAATCAGTTTAATTTATGTAATGGTAAAGATTTCGATACAAAGAAAATAACGTAATTAATTTCCTATAAATTATTACGTTATTATTTTTAAAAATGAACCAGCAGGACGCGATATATTCTAACCACATTGTATTTCCGCAAGTACAATTTATCGGAATTGTTTCAATTCTCATGCACTTCTTCATACGTTTTTGGTAGCACTCTTCAATTAAAGATAGAAAACTTCGTGAATTTATACTTAAATCGTTCAAAATGTTCCTCCAATGTTTGATGTGATCTCGAATTGGTTGATATGAATTGCGTCATACAATCCATATCAGCCATACATGTGACTGTTTTGTATGGTGAGTGGTATTAGTAAGGTAGAAATCGAGTTTGATCATCAGCTGTTGTAAGTACATCGACCATTGTATTCCGATCAAACTCCGTTAACTCACTAGCTGATTTTGCATCTTGTTTCTTATAGAGATAGAAGCTCCTGCCCACAATCAATTTTTCTTTGAAAGCTACCCATGAATGTGTCGAGGTCGATAAGAAATATAAACCTGGTGGACACTTTAAAGAGAGTTTACTTTTCAGTAAAGTGCCGCAAGAAGCACTTAAGCCAACGAGATTTAATGAATTCACAGCATAAGGAATGAAGATAACAAGGCTCTTTTCTTGCAAAAGGCTTTCTTGCATCTCTTCCTAAAATTAAAGCATGTAAGAAGCTTTACGGCAGGACAGCCTCGACACTTCCAGAAATATATTTTGAACTTCTCACGTAAATAATGAAGCAGTTTTTGGACATTTACTCTTGCGTCATTTCTAAATTTACAATGACAAAAAAAGATCTCTGGGCTTCAAGAGTAAAAAAAAGTAGTTTTTGTGGGGCTCCTATTCATTGCAGGGCCTTAGACCAGAGCCTTGTAGGCCAAATTAAGAAGTGTTTGCAACTGTGCTAGCAGAGGAAAAAAGAATCCGTAGAATAATTTTATGTGAGCGCGCCGCGTGAAGCTGTTATATCTACTAAAGTGTGGAGGTTTATTCGTGCCTCCTCTTGCTGTTTACCCAATTCCTTCAATCCGCCATAGGATGGATTAACATGGCGCCTATTTTAGTCCTCGCACTTTATTGAAACCGTGGTGGGCGGGAAAATTTTTCTCCTGCCCGCTCCCGAAACACCTAACAAGCCACACATTGGCATTCGACCACGAAACGTGAAGATCGAATGCCACTATTGTGCAGGGTACCCCTTAGCAGTTGTTC
This sequence comes from Craspedacusta sowerbii, assembly GCA_003687565.2. Lineage (NCBI taxonomy): Eukaryota > Metazoa > Cnidaria > Hydrozoa > Limnomedusae > Olindiidae > Craspedacusta > Craspedacusta sowerbii. The sequence goes on along the minus strand of QQSS02229347.1, from coordinate 3,729 downwards.
ATGGGTAGCCTTTTGCTCTAGTTTGCCTATTAATGATGCCGTTTTGGGCCCAGTTAGCTAAATTTAAAGTTAATCAATGTTTATATCTCATGGAGTCAATTAACTAATCATCTAGAAAGCTCTCTCACCATGTCACTGACGTTTTGTCTTCAGGAGTTTCACTATGCTTCTAAGAACTGATGAACCATCAAGCGACCTTTTTAATGTATGTTGCAGCTTTCTCAGCTTTTTTTTAGTTTGTATTCTGTAAGACAGACATGCTTTGACTTAAGATTGATTATTGAGTTGTGTAATACTGATTATTTTTAAACTTGAATATGCATTATCAAAGACTTACGATTGCTGTATATTAAAGTTTTTCAAGATGCATTATGCTGTCATGAAAATGTAGTGGCGCTACTAGGTTCCTCAGCTTTCAATTATCTTTGCATTGAGTTGAACCTATAGGTTTGCCAGGCCCTGCTGCTGTCTTTCTTTTGTAGCCTCACAGATATATTATATTGTGAGATGTTGAGGTTGCCAATTATAAAGATTACAGAGCTTCTATTAACAAAATTGTGCTGCCGCGACTTGAAGCCAATTATCCTTAGGGTGACTTTCACAAATTAAATTTTCAACTTTTCAAGTCACAACTTTCCAAGCTACAAAACGGCACTTCTTGTTTTCACTCTATCCTAAACTCAAATTCATGGGTCTGAGTCCTACAATTTTGATTTGATGAAATATAGCATGGGTTTTAATTGAGTCCTTGATCTGTTCTTACCCTGGTTGAACTGTAAAATGTTTTATACTAAAAGGTGTATTTTGTAAATGTCTGGTAGCATTCCTCACATACTTTTTTTGCTGGAGCCGGACTCAAACCAAAGCATGGGGCATACTAACCCTGTTTCTTAACTCTCGATTTTACCTCACATGTCTTATCTGTCTGTTTTGCTTGCATTTTCAGGTTGTTCCGATTACCCATCATTACCACTATAAACATGGGTGTAATAGGTTTTATAATAGGTTTTATAACAGGTTTATAAAGATAAAACCAGTAAACGAAAGTCTTTTTGTAATTGGTATGTTTTCTGTATTGGTAATCCTGCTTGCATTAATTAAAGTATAATTCATGATCTCCATAATGAAGTTATAGTTTTAAATTGGTGGTGATGATGGGAAGCTTATTCCATGTGCGCCATGTCATTGGCATGTACTGAGAATGTATGTGCACACCCACCTGTTTCCTCTTTGGTTTAGTAGACGCATGGGTAAAATGATGAAAATAATGTGCCGAACTTCTCTCCATTAGTGGATTGAGATATCATGATCTGAGAGTAACTGATAAGAGCTGATTACTCATGACGTTCTTTTTTTCTTCATGATTTGTTTATGTTAAACTTTCGTGTATTTTCAAGAGCAATGTATGTGCCTGCACATAAAATGGAGTGATCTTTTGTTTTATATCTGGCCACCTATTATTTTTATTTATTGTCTATAGAGTAAAAGCTTATGTTATCCAGTCCTACATTGTAAAAAAGTTGTTTTTAGTGGGTGATGATAATGGAGGCTTAATGCAGGTGCACCATGTAATTGGCATGTATCGAGAGTGTATGAGCATGCCTACTTGTTTCCTCTCTGTTTCTGTAAACTCATGGGCAAAATGATGAAATAATCTGCCGAACTTCTCTCCATTATTGGATTGAGATATCGTGATCTGCAAGTAACTGATAAGAGCTGATTACTCATGATGTAATGTGTTGCTTCATGATTTGTTTATGCTAAAATTTCATTTATTTTCAAGAGCAGTGTATGTGCCTGTATATAAAATGGAGTGGTCTTTTGTTTCAGATAGCGGTAATTTATTCTTTTTACTTATTGGCACTTAACAAAGAGCTTACATTATCCAGGCTATGTTGTAAAAAGATAGTTTCCAGCGGGCGATGATAATAGGATGGTGCACAGTGCAGTTGCATCATGTCATTTCCATGTACTGAGTATGTTTATGCAGACTCAACTGTTTCCTTACTGTTTTAGTAAACACATGGGTAAAATGATGAGAGCTATGTGCCAACCTTCTCTCATTTGTGGATTGAGATATCATGATCTACAAGTAACTGATAAGAGCTGACTACTCATGACGTACTTTCTTGCTTCATAATTTGTTTATGTTAAATTTTCATGTATTTTTAAGGGCAGTGTATGTGCCTGTATATTAAATAGAGTGATAGTTTGTTTCAGATGTGGTTACCTATTCTTTTATTTATTATATATAATATATATAATATATATATGTAATTATATATAAAAAATATATATATATAAATATAATTAAAAAAATATATATGTATAATATATATATATATATATATATAAAATATATAATAGAGTAAAAGCTTATATATGTTATCCAGGCCTACATTATAAAAAAGTTGTTTTCATTGGGTGATGATAATAGGAGGCTTAATGCAGCTGCACCATGTCATAGGCATGTATTGTGAGTGTATGAGCATACGTACTTGTTTCCTCTCTGTTGCTGTAAACTCGTGGGTAAAATGATGAGAATAATGTGCAGAACTTCTCTCCATTATTGGATGGAGATATCATGATCTGCAAGTAACTGATAAGAGCTGATTACTCATGATGTAATGTGTTGCTTCATGATTTGTTTATGCTAAACTTTCATATGTTTTCAAGAGCAGTGTATGTGCCTGTATATAAAATAGAGTGATCTTTTGTTTCAGATGTGCTAACGTATTGTTTTTGCTTATTGGTACTAAGCCAAAAGCTTACATTATCCAGGCTATGTTGTAAAAAAATAGTTACCAGCGGGCGATGATAATAGGATGATGCACAGTGCAGTTGCACCATGTCATTGCCATGTACTGAGTATGTATATGCAGACTCAACTGTTTCCTCTCTGTTTAAGTAGACACATGTGTAAAATGATGAGAGGTATGTGCCGAACTTGTCTCCATTATTCGATTGAGATATCATGATCTACAAGTAACTAACAAGAGCTGATTACTCATGACTTTCTTTCTTGCCTTCTTGCATAATTTGTTTGGAGGATTGTATGTGCTTGTATGTAAATTAAAGTGATGGTTTGTTTCAGATGAGGCCACCTATTCTTCTTATTTATTGTTAATAGAGTAAAAGCTAACGTTATCTAGGCCTACATTGTGAAAAAGGTGTTTAAGTGGGTGATGATTATTATGGGAGGCTTAATGCAGCTGCACCATGTAATTGACATGTATTGAGAATGTATGAGCATCCCCACTTTATTCCTCTCTGTTTTTGTAGACTCATGGGTAAGATGATGAGAATAATGTGCAGATCTTTCGCCATTAATGGATTGGCATTTCGTGATCAGGAAGTAACTGATCAGAGCTGATTACTCATGATGTACTGCTTCGCTTCATAGTTTGCTTACATTAAACTCTAGTTAATGTTCTGTATGTCCCTAGATATAAAATAGAGTGATTTTGTTTTCCAGATCTGGTCACATGCTTTTTGTTTATGGGCAATAGAGGAAAAGCCTATGTTATCCAGCCCTATGTTATAAAAAAAGTAGTTTTTAGTGGGTGATGATAAAGTTAGGCTTGAAGCAGCTGTTCCATGTCATTGCCGTGTATTGAGTATGAATATGCAGACCCACCTGTTCTCTCTCTGGTTTAGTATATGTTAATAAAATGTTTTGTTTATTAAATTTCACAAACTTAAGCCATTCTTCTTACACCTGCTTGCTGT
>QQSS02229336.1:0-10344 GCA_003687565.2 Craspedacusta sowerbii | reverse complement strand
TGTATGTATGTATGTATGTATGTATGTATGTATGTATGTATGTATGTATGTATCTATGTATGTATGTATGTATGTATATATGTATATGTATAACTACGCTTCCACCATCTATCTGTGTATCTATCCATTTTTTTATCTATCAATTTATCTGCCTATCTGTCTCATTAGGCTTAGCTTTTTGTCTTTCTTGATATCTTAATGTGGCGAGTGGCTGTCTATCATTATTTGTCTATGAAATGAATAGATTTAGCTGGGAGCAGCTATTTTCTTAAGTTAATGGATTAATAGGTGAGCTTTTTGCCTGATTGGCGATATCCGTCCATTTTTGGTTTCCATCCCTTTATTTGTTTATATCTAGCATGTTTGATGTCGGCGGTCAAAGAGACGAGCGACGCAAGTGGATACAGTGTTTCAACGGTATGTTCTTTTGGCTTTATGACTTACATCTTTTAGTTAATCTTTGAATTGATTATGTGACTTGTACACACGCTTTCCTGCTTACGCGACTAAATGCTTTCAGTTTTGAGCCGTAGCTGTGTTTGGTATGGCTTGTAGACATCCGAACGGCATATGTGATTGTATATGAAACCTTGTTATTAATCGAATGGACGATTATTCTGCGCTTATCGCAGATAATCACTGACGAATAGCCCTAATTTAGTTGTCTGATCGCCGGCTGTTTGTGCTTTTGAATGTTCTAGCTGATGGCTTTCTCTCTAGATGTTACGGCTATCATATTCGTCGTGGCTTGTAGTAGTTATAATCTTGTGCTGCGGGAAGACCCAACTCAAAATAGACTAAAAGAAAGCTTAGAGTTATTTACAGGAATCTGGAATAACAGGTATGGACCTGAGTTGTGTTGTGCAGTTGTATCAGGACATTTTTTGGTGATATTCGCTAATCTACCCTAAGTTTTTGTTTGGTCCTTCCAGTTTCGTTCTGGTTGTCGTTGCTTAGCGCCATCGATAAAAAAAAAACGCAGACGGTGTGGAGAGGTCATAAATTTAATTTAGGAGGACGTAGTGTCGTTTCTCGTGGAAATAATTCAACCAGAAGTTTGATATTTTCGTTATTTACTCAGCCCTTCAAGGTTTTATTATGTAATGAGAACGCAAAGGGTCTACGCCCATGATGTCTGCAGAACGCCGGTAGTATTGGCAGTCCTAGTTTGTTTCCGCGGTCTCAAAGCAAATGCTGATACGACCGTAATGTCGATTTTTTAAAAGTTAAGTCATATTTCGTTGTGATTCAGAATTTCTCCGTTGTAGTCTCGAATTTTTCGCTTAATCGCTTAAACAGAAAAGCATTCATGGTTATAATGGTTCGTAAATTCGTTATCGTGAAATCTTGGACCTTCATGGAGTTTTCTCATGCCCAAGCTAAAGCTAAAGTTTCACCAAATTCTGTCCAGCTACCGAATTTCAGAGAGTTACTGAAATTTAAAGCCATGTTTGTGTGGTTTTCTCTCGTAAGAAATCCGGATGGTTTATGCGACGCCCGTGACATTTGTGCAGTTAAATACGTATTGGTCGATCTAAACCCATCTCAGTATTAATCGTTTGTTGGCGCATTCGGAGTTCTGAAAATGGTGTGAGATGTGTCTGTTTGTACGACTGAAAGGCGAAATACGCCATGTTGCGTTGGTTTGTTTACCTAACTTGAGTACTTCATTGTGAACTTGATCTTATTCGTATGATACGAACGGCTTCAATGCTTAATGTTTCAGGTTCTTGAAAACTATATCAGTAATATTATTTCTGAACAAGCAAGACTTACTGCGAGAAAAAGTGTTGGCACAAAAATCGAAAATAGAGGATTTCTTTCCTGATTATGTGAGGTATAGGACACCCGACGATGGTAAGTGTGGCATGACGTCGCCTATGCCCATTTATTTTCTGTACATCGTATGTTGTTTTGCGAGTTAGGGTAACTTTTGATGCATGATTTCCAATTACGATATTGTTTTTTTTTTCTTTATAATAACCCTCTTCATTTGTATTCTAACAATTGCGATCCTGCTTACTGTTTCAAGACTGCTTTAAACTCTTGCTTTAAGTCTTGTATATCTGCTGGCAAAAGCGTTTGGGATCGATTTGGTACTGTTTCGTTAAGTGGACTGTATTCGCACCGCGAAGGAGTTTGGGGTGTGGAAAAGTCCTGCGTTGTGGAGCGAGCAATGTTTGTATCTTCCGAACTTTTGCTTTAGCTATGCGAGAGCCTGGCGAAGAGGACGAGGTGTCGCGAGCTAAGTACTTCATAAGAGATGAATTTCTGGTATGCTGCCTGTTCGCACTGCGACATTTTCGGAACGAGCAATTTATTTTCGTGGTCTATTTGGCTTTGTTTCACCCCCGTGGGCGATGACCTCAATATTCGCCAGAGACCGTTGACGTAACAACTTATATATATTTCGAAGATTTATGGTGTGGATGTGTCCCGTATTTCAAATCTGCTGTGATGCGTTAAATTCAATCGTTTCCCGTCGTTTGATAATACTCACTAATGATTGATTTGGCTTTTATTTTTAGAGGATTAGTACTGCAACAGGCGAAGGAAAGCATTATTGTTACCCGCATTTCACGTGCGCCGTGGACACAGAAAACATCAGGCGCGTCTTTAACGACTGCAGGGACATTATCCAAAGAATGCATTTGCAGCAGTACGAACTTCTATAGTTGAAGCTGTGCTGATTCCTGAGATGCAACGACGCAGCGTGTGAATGTCAGTGCCGTCACCTTGACGCGTTTGATCTTGTCTGCAAGGTGTTGCTAATAATTGGTGTCGTACATCAGTCCAAGGAAGCGCTTCAGGTTCTTCTATCACCAGCTGCGATGGTCGGTGTCTAGTGCTTATCTTGTCGAAGAACGGTAGTTGCGTTGGCCCGAGTTTTTGATTCGATCCTGATCTCCTGTTCCGGCCTGACGGCGATGTCGAACACTTTTTTTTAATGTATGAAATTTAATAGAGGCTCGGCTTTTATTCGATCCTTACGAAACAATGCGTTGTGCACGCAATACGGCTGCGTGCCCGTAGTTCAAAGCAATTCGAGCCTGACACTGCCTGTGCTGTCAACATCTTCCGCGAGTCCCACGCGCTGGAGCAGTGGAGGTTTTGCTGAGTGCTTCCATCCTTGACCTCTGTTGTCTCTGGTTGGTTACGATATTGTTGGTTGCTTTTTTTTTTCTTCTGAGTGCATGACTGGAGTGTGCGTTGTCACAATAATCAGGAATGAATTGCTGCCCGGTTACGGTCGCAGCTGGGAAGGTCGACTTGCATTGTGATCTCTGTAGCTGCCGCTGGTTCAGGCGGGCTGCGAATTTATGCCGGTCTTCTTGTCGGTACATGCGATCCTCGGATGCCTGAGATCTAGCTCTGCTCCCTGTGTTGATTCTTCTGCCGTGTTGCTCGTCATTTGGTTGGCCCTTGGCTCTGTCCTGTGCCACAGGCTTGAGCCCCACCGTCTACTCGCACTTAGCCGTAATCTGTGCGGATATGAAGAGCATCTGAAGTGATGGGAGCCTTCGGTCGCGGGCTCGATTTGTATGGCCGTTAGCATCTTGCTGGACGCCGCTGCAATGTGTCTGTATATATGTCGGCGTTAATGTATGCGAGTCTAGATAAGCCTTACTAATCGTTCGCTGCCTCAACCTTCTTTCTTGCCGTGCTTCTTGAAGTTCCCGTCGGGGTCTGATTTTGTCTCTTGGCTTTAGCTGGTACGTTTTCCTTGTTTTTCTATCGATGTTTTTTTTTTTACTCGCTGATTTTTTGACAATCTGTGTTAGGATACTTTTGGGGCCGTTGGCAACAACCAAGTCTGGTTTTCGAATAGTAATTTGTAACATCGCATATCTGAATCAACTTTTCGTATCTGAATGAATGCTAGTTTGAATGATGCACCGTGCGTTGCTTAGGCATCGTTCGGTGACTTCAAATCGAGCGGACGGTTACCAGAGGGAACAGGCGCAAAGGTTTTGCATTAATACAGTCGTGAATTGTTAACCGTGGCGTCAGGTGAAGCACCGCCATCGCACTCTGGCTTGCTTCTTCCTGGATATTCCCCGATGTTACCTTTAATATGCAGATGGATCCATAGAGGTAGAAGGCGGATGAAGGCAGGGGCCTTCGCCAGATCCCGAAGTATAGAGAATGGAATTATGATTTCCTAAGCTTGTCGCACTGTAATGATAGGTGGCTTTCGCCCTTTCGTATTCATGCCGCGTATCTTGCCGATTTTACGAACTCGATTGTCCATCGTTGCGAACGAACGTAAACTAGGCCTGTAGTTGGATAATTATCTTCCTTGGTTAAGATGTGAAGGGTTTTCAAACATATTGGGGTAAGATCTGTGTGCACGTTTGGTCTTCGCACACTCCATGCGATGTTTAATTTCTTTACTATACTAATCGTTCGGCATGTTGGCATACATTGCCCTACACTAACGTGTTGCCTTGCTCAAATGTGGTGCTTTTTCAATTGATCTTTCTGGCTCCTTTTGCCTTTTGTTTTCGTGTAAGATGGTTCGATGTGGTTCGGGAGCGCGCGTAGCGCGTGCGTGCGATTGTGCTTAGACCTACTATGTATGGCGATCTGTCTGTTGCCTGTGTTGTGGGCACAGATTCTCGAGCACTGGCTGATTCTGCAGCTGTGTCTGCCTGGAAGTGAGTGTCATGTTGACGCTTAATCGTAGCGGACCAGACCCGGGCATCATTTTCTTGTTAGCATGAGCTGGTGAAATTTAGGCGTAGCAGTGTGATCTATGCAATGTCGGCACTACGTTCGAAGCGGCAGCAAGATTTTTTTTTTCAGTGCTTAACACAAGCTGCGACTTGTTACTGCATCGAGAGAGTCGATTGTTACAAGGGCGCCTTAAGAAGGGCTGCGATCGTTACGCGTTGTAAAAACCAAGTCTGCCAAGCACGTAGAATCCCGTTCGCGGCGATAGCGTACGGAGGCGTTTGAGTGATTCGGACCCTGCAAAATTGTTTTGTGTTTGGGATTTGCTTGGAATGGCGTGCCATTTTTTTTTTTTTCTTTTGAAAACTTAGTGTTTCCTTCGAAGTTCTATTTTATATTGAGTGAAGGGATTATATTTTATTTCCATTAATCTTTGCCGGCACGTGAAGCGATCTTCTTTTTTTTTCCACGGATATTTGTCGAGTGAATTGGGCCCAAGCTGGCCGCCTGTGTGCCCGCGTTCGTAGATGTGCTGGTTGTTTCGTTCCGTGTTAGGTTTGTATTCGTACCGTCGTGTCGAGCTTGGTCGCCCTGTGCGCCCTTGCTCTCGTCTTTGCAAGCAGATTTGTACGTTGATGTCGCCGCACTGTTTTTGCTTCGTGTAGAATGTTGTATATAGTTTCGTGTGTGCTGTGAAATTTGATGTGAAAACACAAGAAGCCGCTGCGCGTTGTGTTCTGTGGCTTTGCTTGCCGGTGTGATTTCGACTCGGTTTTGCGATCGTGACCGTAGTGGAAAGATTGCACAAGTCCAAGTGATGCGATGTGCAAAATCACTTGAAACACTACGTGCTTAACAGCAGTCTTGGGCAATAACTTTTCTTCCATACTATTTATTTTTGTTATCTTTCATGTACTATTACCTGTTGTTTTACTATTGGGCACCGAACTAGTTCAGGCGGCCTTCAAACACCGATGGCGTATCGGGCAACGGTCAACATCTAGCGCGAAGACATCTCTGTTTTAGCGCACCTTTCGTCCTTGTTGAATATGAGACGAAAGCACGCTGCTCAACTCACATGTGCTGATGAAGCCAATTGTTTTTGTTTTGTGGGTGACTCACTTCTTCAAACGACCAGCCTGACATGCGTATCGTCCCGGCAAATAGGCTCGTCAGAGAACTTTTGTTGGGGTCTTAACTTGCCGAGATTTGAGAGATTCAGATCGAGATTTGCAGACCTCTGCTGGTTTCGGTTACAGGAGATCTCATGCTCTGAAGTGAATAAGCTCGAGATTACAGTTTCTGCAGCCGAGTCCCTCCAGTCGCTTGATAGTCAGCTGCTCTGTACGCGGGAAGGAAACCCATCCACGTAAGATTCTAATGACTGGCCTGACGTGCATTTCGAGCTCAAGTCGTCATCGGTGATATCCAGTGGCTTGAACCTTGCGTTGCCAGGGTCTACGGTCTCGGGTGCTTGGAAAGGAAGCCTAGATTTCGCTTGATTAGTTAATGACACTTTTTCTCCGCGAAGTAACATTGCTTGACATCCAACAAATCTTGACCGCCGATGACCCGGTAGTGGTTGATGCATTGCCGAAAGTTGATGTTTTATCGTGAAGGTGGTTTTTCAAGCTGATAGAATCGCGGCCTTCGTTACAGATTGACTGAGACGGGGTGATGTTCATGCCGATGTTCAAGGCAATGTTTATGCCGGCGCAAAACGCGAGATTGCAACAAGCAGGGTGCGCTCACCATGAGAATGGGTAGGAAGTGTTGTGTTCCGGGTTGTAGAACAAACTATGACGGCGAATAAAAGTTTTCTGTTTCAACTTTCCTAAGAATGAGGCACTGTTGTGTGCTAGTTCCACTTTCGTACGGCGTTTCTTTTGAGAGACGCTTTTATCACGAAGACTGACGGATTTTTTTGCTGGTCGGCCATAATAAAGAAAGAAGTTCATCTGCTGGGAGGGGCTGCCAAAAATGTACAAAGGAGAGTGGTTGATGCCAGAGTGGAAGTCCACATCAAAACGTGTTGGTCTAATTTAAAAATGACGTTTCTTTCCAATATCAGCGAATGTTTCTGGTACACTTGCGCTTCGATGCTAAGTCTAGAACTTCGCAAGAGACTATCACAGCCGAAAGACAAGAAACAGGGTAGAGGCGCTCAGTGATGGCTTCGTCTTAAAACTATTTCAGTCTCTGATCTCACTTGAAGCGCTGCATCTGAACTGGTCAAACAAGAAAGCCCCTTCAACGCCTTCCTGTGTTTTAGGTCATATGATTGAACCATCTATGCGAATGCTTTTGTTTAGTTCGTTACCTTTCCCGAAAGAAGCGGACTGCGAGCAAGGACTACTATAATCGTCGATAGTTCCGATAAAATGCTACTCTCTGTTATGGCATTCTCTCAGAAGGTCAAAACTTTTTCATGCTTGTACGCATAGTTGGGCATCGTTACTTTGAAATGTAACTTCCGTTAATGGTTGTTCCGTTACTTTTCTAAGCCCGTTACATTCACGTCCGTTAAAGAAAAAACAAAAACACAGTCCGTTAGGAGCGTTAAAAGCGTCAAGTCCGTTAAACCATTAGCAAGTCCGTTAGTCCATTGGACTTTTGACTTAACAAACTTATGTAACATATACTTAACTGCTACCTTTGTTACACTAGCTGCTGCAGATATGCTAAGTGGCGAGCATTTTTTTATGATTTGGAGGCCCAGACACTATCCTTTATCAAAGCAACCATGACTAAAAGCATCTCAAGACTTATCATTTAATATGTAAAAACGCCCTACAAATCTTGTTGAAACAGCTACTTTAAGTCAAACAAAACTACTTTAATTAGAATTCTATGTATGTTCACATGTACCTTAATACATAAAACAGGTCAAAAACGATTTTCACCCGAAGAGAAACAACTGATTAGTAGCAATCAGATCTTTATTTTGAAAATAATCAAAATGCTTAAATCTAGTTGGAGTAACAGGGGCCTGATCCAGAAGGTGCATGTTGCCCTTCAGAAACATAAGGGTTTCAAATGAAGAATCCGATCGCTGACATCTTCAGGCCCTTAGGATTCTCCTTTCCAGTGAAAAATAATCTTTCCACTGCTGCGCTGGAAGGGATTTCCGTGTTAAACTTAAAGAATAGCTTCCTCAGAGCTGGCTCGACCAAAAAGGTAGCATCGCTGAAGTCCTTCTTGGAGCCTCCATCTAGCCATGTCACTAATTAGCTCTGCGCCTTGGCTTTCAGGGTCTTGGCTGTCGAGGAAGAATCTTTGGAAGGATCAGTAATGGCAGCAAAAAAATCCTCTTCATCCAGTACTTCACTGCTGGATTCGGGGCCGGACCCTGCATTGGAAGCTTCCTTTAAGGCCACATCCAGCTCAGTCTCTATGGATAGCCTCACACTGCCAGCATTGGAGGGATCGATTTTTTCCAACCAGACAAGCCGAAACTTCGGATGAAAGCCAGCAGCCATTTGGTACTCATGGTCATCTAAAAGATTGCTAAGCCTTTTCTGTATGCCTTCTAGAAGAGCATCCTCCAGAGGCTTACAAAAAGAGAGCCGCGTCTTTGCCTGGACGTTTTTCAAGTTTAATGTAGTGATTGCTACAACGGGAAGCATGCAGCCCAAATAGGCCTCACTTTACCCCTGCAGCTTGACCAAAGCCTGGGCCACGTGAGTCATGACCTGGACATACTCCTTCAACTTATTTTCCTCCAATGTAAAGGTGCTGAGGTCAAGCCTGGTCATTGCTCGCGGAAGTTCCACTCTAAAAGAAATACCAAAAAATTAATAAAATATTGCAATAATAATAATGAATAATGAAGACTAATTCCTAGAAATATTGTAATTTCCGGGCCGGTAGTTGGTTTGCTAAAAACTAAATTGTCTTGCATGCTTGTGACAGCAATAAAATGAACTTACCAAAAAAAAAGACGATTTAAAACTATTTTGTTACGATTACGGATAATTGATATTTATTGTCAGAATCTGACACGGAGCCCGAGTCAGGAAACAGACTCTGCCGGACAGGAAAAACCTTAAAAATGGGGTCGCTCGCAATTCAGCCAATAATGGCACCACTGCAGATTTTTCACCAAAATGGACAAAGGCTTTCACGAAGTTAGAGGCATTGTCTGTTGTTGTTGTTTGCCTGATCTTGTCTTGCACATTGAACTTGCAGTGAATCTAACTAATGGTCTTCGCAAGGACATTAAAGGTGTGTGGGCCTGTGAGTCTCCGACATGCCAGGACAGCTTGCTTTCTCTCTACAGTAGTCGGGTCCAGCCAGTGGAGAGTCATGCCAAGGTAAGAATTGTGGTGCGCAGACCAACAGTCGCCAGTTGATGCCACCCAAGAAACACCCTCTAGCAGGCTGAAATAAATGATAATATTCGAACTCTCCTTACTTTTGCACATAATGAGTTGCACCAGAAAGACCCTGTAAAAACATTGATAGTAACAATAGGTACTACCCTTAAGAACCCGCCAACACCCCAAAAAAATACTCATTCGGATCCCCAAATTTTCAGGTTCTGCCCCATAGCCTGAAAATTTTATTAAAAAGATCAAAATATGGCATTCTATTATCTGGTGATATGATCCAGCATGGTTTGATGTTTAGCAAAAATCTTCCTGCCCATCGTCTGTCGAGAGATGCTCTTTTTGGTTGGGTTGAGGGTACGGACCAGGTTCAAAAAGGGAAGCCGACTCTAAAACCTAAACATAAAGTTTGTTTGGATGCGTAAACCAATACTTGCGCTGTGTCTGCTGAGTCATGTCCTCGAATAAAAACTGTACCGGTACCTGTATGCCAGAGTTCTATCAAACATAGGATAAGTTTTTTTCCCGAACTTTAGCGGTTTTATCGAAAGCAGGACGTGAGGTCAAAGTAAGGAAAGTTTAACGATGTAGAAAAATGCAAAATAATGCACCGCCAAATGTAGAGCTAAAATTTCATAATTTTACGGGAGTGTGTTACAAATACATTTCTTACCCGTAAATAGATCATGTTAGCGACGAAGAAATCCACAATTTTGTCTTCGACAACAGCCTGGCTTCTGCCTAAACCAATATTACCGGCCCACTTGGTGATGTGTGTGGAGGATCTGGGATTTTGACTTGCACAAGAGACATTTGTAGGAAACAGATCTTTTTGTAAAGTCAAGAACTGAAGAAAAGCCTCTATGTGGGGTCAAGGATTGCTACCACCACCACCTACCTTAGGCTGAATACTAGGACCAGGAGCAGCCGCAACACTAGGAGTAGTACTCGAAACAGCAGCACCAGAATCTGCAGCAGCAGTAGCAGCAGCAGCAGCAGCAGCATCAGCAGAAGCAGCAGCAGCAGCAGCAAGGGAATGAACAGGGATATTTCGCTCTGCCGTGTTGGATGTTCCGGAGTCGCGGAAAGGGTTGGCGTCGGCTGGAGTAGCACACAGTAAGGACTACGATCAACGCAATTCAAGTAAAATTTGGGCAATGAAACACAACTGGGCGGCTGTGTGGTGGGGTGGCGGCGAAAGAATGGTTGCAAGGTATTGGAAAACACTTCCGGTACTTTTGGGGTCCGACTGTAAGAGGGGTTTTTACGTGTGTGACGTGTTGCCGCGTTGATAAAGCCTCCCTGCTTTTATATATATATATATATATAATATATATATATA
>QQSS02229325.1:0-10344 GCA_003687565.2 Craspedacusta sowerbii | reverse complement strand
TATATATATATATATATATACTCATTCATTTAATTTCCCAGCCTGGACATTCCTATCTCAACCAAGTTTACATCAACTAAACACAAAAAAAATCAATAGATTTTTTGAGTATGTTTTTGTTCATGAAAAAAGATTCAGGTAAAAGGCCTGACCATGGTGAAGACCTTCGCCTAAAGCAGACGATGATAAAGCATTTTGGACGAGTGTATTGGTCATTATTTCTTCTACTGCATCTAGGAAAAACAAGTTGATCCGGCGCCACGTTGGACGAAATTATTCAGCAGGTGCGCTCAACGGTATCCATGCCTCACGCGTCGCATTAAAAAAAATGTTGTCACAAATTCTTACCATCAGCTTGTCTCTGCAATTTCACCAATCTGCGTTAATCAACTAATTCCCAACTTGTATAGAGTAGAAGTAAGAAAAGTTCCTTGTAAGATGCGGGTACTAGAACTTGAAGATATCCTAAGCCAGTTTACTTCTTGAAGCAGAACCTCTCAGTATGCTTCCATGCGCTGAACTGTCAATCGAGTTCAAGGCGAGGCAGATTTTATTCACTGAACGAACTGGTACCCGCAGTGGCCAGAGCGATTGCTCGCTTGAATACAATCACTTTACCATCGGTTCAGAAAGCAAGTATTCAGATTCGGTTCCACCCCCTGTTACGATATAATCTTTTCCTTTCATTCCTATCTTAAATGATGGACTGGATGCGAGTGGTGAGATTTTTCTTTGCGTCGTTTCCCCCGTTACCCGACTTTTAAAACGTATCCACAACATGGCACTCCGTGGCTGACAAAAGGATAGAATTGAGCAGCGTCCGTCGAATGCAGTGAATGGAATATCACGCATTCTCTATTCAGCGTTGGTCATCAATTATTGACGTACGCAAACCGAACGAGTCAAGTTCCTAGCTTCAAAGTTCGCATTTCTCTTCAACGTATTCAACAACTCCACTCGCTGGCTCATTCACAACATTCAACATTCTATTAAACTTTGCCTCAATCGCTTGCATTCGAATGTCACACGCGCAATTCCCTCTGATCGTGCCTACCCAAGGAGCAAAACAAGATGACTACACCACGCTTGTTTATACTCT
Organism: Craspedacusta sowerbii; assembly: GCA_003687565.2. Lineage (NCBI taxonomy): Eukaryota > Metazoa > Cnidaria > Hydrozoa > Limnomedusae > Olindiidae > Craspedacusta > Craspedacusta sowerbii. The sequence continues at coordinate 9,245 of QQSS02229325.1, read as the reverse complement.
GAACTTGTTTACTACTCTGATGAGAGAGACCAGGGTTTTGCATTAAGCACAGTCAACTCTAGCTCTTGATATTAATTTTATCCGATGATAATAAGCCAAATAGAGGAGCACCAATCAACCCAAACGCCTGTTTGTCATCGTTGTGTATTACTATGGCCTTGCAAACGAACGGTATACGTTCTCTGGGTAAACGACGGTATCAGATCTTGTATTCAATGCAATGCAATTCAAACAGTTGCGTTATTAAAGTTCAAAGAAAGAACTGATGAACCAGCACGTAAAATGATGCACTGGAATCTTTGATACGAATGATTGGATTGAATTCCTATAAAAAGTCCGATTGGTTTACTCTAGTTTATATATAAACAGATTAAATACGACCGGGGAACGTAGCAGGCAACTTTGAAAAACACTTCGAGTAAGAATCGCATATACCATTATGTCCTCAGTAAACATTTCTCAAAGAGATAAGAGAAAGATTGTAGAACGAATGGGAGATGAATATTTTGTTGGCCGTGGAAGGCAAGCGTTCTTAGCTGTGTCTGAAGTGTTGTGCGTATGTGTGTGTGTTTGTGTGTGTGTCTGTTTGTGTGTGTGTTTGCGTGTGTGGTGTGTGAGTGTGTGTGTGTGCGTGTGTGTGTGTGTGTGTGTGTGTGTGTGTGTGTGTGTGTGTGTGTGCTTGTGTGTGTGTGTGTGTGTGACTGTTTATTGGAAGAACGTTTTGGGATACAACTGGATTTAAAAAGCGGTCGGAAATAAACCTTGATAGCGAATTCCCCTGGTAATTAAGGCTTGAAGCAGCTAGTATAAAATATCCAACGGAAAGTTTCCTTACCCGAACCGGAAATTTTCCCTCACGTGCGCGACTTGTATTTCGGTACCCTTTTTTTTTTAAAGTCAACTTGCTAGATAATAAGCCACCCTTACAATGCAGACGCACACATACTCACACTCACGCACAGACTTGCATGATAAAATTTTTCAGGTAAACACGCAAGCATGTACACAGGTTAGTTTGGATAGCGTGCTATCGCATTCATTAAAGACGCAAATCATTATCTAACATCAAAACATTCAAAGGCTATTTCTCTGGATTTCATTAGTGGTATGTTCTAGCGGTATAAAGTCTATACCGTGTCGGTAGTTTAGACTGTATTGCAGAACTAGACATTTTTGTACTATGTGTTGTAAGTAGAGCAGCATGTTTCGTTGTCGACTAAGAATACCTCCTAGACTGATCGTATTCTGTTCGTTCAAAGTCTACTTCTGTTCTCTATTTACAAGTTTCCCGTTTTATAACCCGTTTTTTTTAAGTCAAGATATAATTAAGTTAAGCAACGCCTGGACAAAGAAAATGAACTGCCAACTCTCAAGATAAACCTCGCGTGGTGCGAATTGCAATAACACTAAGACAGTATCATCGTAACACTGATTCCACAGTACTCATACTTCCAGATATGCTCCGTGATAACTACTTCCTAATACGAAGATAACCTCTAACAAGCAATATAGTCATGCGGCTGGAGAAACAAGGCTGCATTGCACACGCAAGAGAGAGGCAGCAACTAGACCGAATACGGAAAGCTGTACACGCACATTAACCTGTACTAATATCGGTGACACTATGCACAGGTCTAACATGGTCGACAGGCGTTGGAGCAGGTATAAAGGCTTGAATGCATTATCACGAGATGTTCCATACGTGTAGCTTCCTTTTTTTTTTTTTTTCTTTGAATGCAAACCAGCGGAACAATCACATTTTTAAAAAAATCAGCTTTCGAGGAAACTTAGTTTTAAATCGAATAAATGCTACGGATTCCTTCACAACCATCACACAGCTAACTATCAGACCCCGAATCGCGAAAATATTTAATAATTAAAAGACAGACATATATTATCTAGAACCTGAAGACTCGAAGCGACAATTTCCTGTCATTTTGCGACCCTTTTTTGAACTCCTAAATATCTTTTGCCCTATTTTCTAATCTAGTTAGCAGCAAAATAAACAAAAGGTAGTCATGGCAGAAATCAATCTATATATGGAAGAAACAAAAACAAGGAAGTGACTATTATTTTTCTTTTTTTAATTTAGAGATATATTGTAGGGAATGAATCAGCAGGCTCGAATAAAGAACAGAAGTCTGACGATTTCTTAATCTTTTGCTGTACAACACTGAAAGGTGAGTTAAACCGAATGTTGCTTTAAATTCCGAGTCGCAGATAGGGAACCATCCTACATAACAACAAAAACCTCCAAACGCGATGAACATCGCAGTATTGAACAGCATCGATAAATGCCGGATGAATTAGTAATATGACAGAATGAAGCTAGTTAAAAGCGGCGATTCAGAATCAACGTGTAGCAGCACTCGGTCTCATAAACGAGGACTGGCTGCAAGATGGTTATTTTGAGGTGGAGATATAACCGATCAGGCAAGAAATTCTTCTCTTCCATCAATTCTAAGACTGGACAGTCGCGATGGGGGAAGTAATTGTGCATTTGGGGGCAGCATTGTGCATTAGCGTTGTGCATTTAGCGAGAAAGAGCGCCAGGAAGGCCAGGCCTTGTACTCGAAACAGTCTTTAAAATGAGAACCAACTCGAAACAGTCTTCAAAATGAGAAGGCATCGTAACAGGAACGCACGTTTCACGCGATACCTCATTTGAGCTTTTTTGAAAGTTCCCAGCGTCACATATAGAAAATGAAAAATTTCGCTTGCGCCATGCAAAACTGAAAACAAACTTTTTTTCGGCATGGGATCAGTAAACAAGCGTGGTATCACCGTCGCAATGCGCACGCTCATTACAAAACACATAGGATGCCCTTCACATGCGATACAAAGTAATTCTTTCAGATTAACCCATAATGCCCTCGCACGTGTTTGCAAATGCTGGTACCAGCGCAAGTACTCGGTTACTGAGCAGTATACGTCAAGCAAGTACCTGGCTACTACCTATTGCGCAGTGGGAGCTGTCCGTGTATTCCTTTCGTCTTCCCAACCCAGTGGCATCGATGCAAATGCGCACGCTCGGAAATTATGCAGACTTGCAGCTGATGCTTACATGCGAGCTGTAAGCCTATTGTTGTTGATGTTGTTGTTGCGGCTGTTGTTGTTGTTGTTGTTGTTGTTGTTGCGGTTGTTGTTGGTGGTGTTGTTGTTGTTGGAGGTCTAAAAGCAGTTCCTTGACAATGCCTGCGAGGTGGAAAAAAGCTTGGAAGACAAATCGTTAAATCTCTGCAAAGGAGACTATGCATGTCTACTATGTTCCATCAAGTATAGTACAACATAGGTCGTGCGAAGTCTTGCCTTGCTACAGTCATATACTCGTACGTCTATGATTTCAAAGTATTCTAATCCAGGCGTATGCCTTTCAAAGCAATGCTTATCACGATTATATCGTCCACAGTATCGGCTAAGTTTTAAGCTGCCTAGATTTACTGAAATGGCCCACATTTTGGTTCCGGGTAGACCCGATTTGAAAGAAACTGCTTGCTCTGTCCACTTTAGGCTTTGGTTTATACTTTTATTCTCTTGCGCATATATATATATATAGAAGATATATATATGTGTCGATGTTCTTCTATGACTACCACACGTGTGATAGTCACAGGAGAGTTACAGTCCGCAAACTGGAGTCCATATAACATACCAGGACATGGTGTGTAGGCTGCTGATAAACAGAAGAGGAAAATTACATCATCAAAAAACGAAAAGATGAGCGACGTGTATACGTTCCCTTTTCAAGCTGAGCCTATTTCAGACAGGTTATGAAAGAATGGATAAGTAACCGACATGAAAAGAACGTCGAAAGCTATTCCTACTACATGCATAGTTGTTCAGTACTGGTGTTTAACAATGGAAGGCATGTTAGTGCATCTACCGTTCGAATTTAGCGCATCTACCGCTTAAAGTTAGAACATCTACCGTTGGAAGTTAGAACATCTACCGTTGGAAGTTAGAGCATCTACCGTTGGAAGTTAGAGCATCTACCGTTGGAAGTTAGAGCATCTACCGTTGGAAGTGCAAGCATCAACCGTTGGAAGTGCAAGCATCTACCTTTGGAAGTTAGAGCATGTACAGATGGAAGTTAGAGAATCTACCATTGGAAGCTAGAGCATCTACCGTTGGAAGTTAGAGCATCTACAGATGGAAGTTAGAGTATCTACCGTTGGAAGCTAGAGCATCTACCGTTGGAAGTTAGAGCATCTACCGTTGGAAGCTAGAGCATCTACAGATGGAAGTGAGAACATTTATCAGTTAGAGATGAGCGCGATTGCTTCCTCGCAAACGAGAGTCTTCGCACTGATTTGCGAATACTAAGGCGTCCATTTCAGAAAAACAAGATGAGCGCGCTAAATGGCGAGAGGCTTAATTTGCCGGTGACGGCTGGAGTCCAGCTGGTGGCTCGCACAATAGCCACAGAACCAACTATTCTTTTAATCTTTGTCGGATTTTCCTTTATGGCAGACGTTCCGCATGATTTCTGCGAGACCACGCGAGCAAGAGCTAAGAAAGGCAGTAACAATGGCTGAGACTGATCGCCAAGATAAAGCATTTTCTCTTCTCTTCACCAAAGCATTAGGAATGAAAGATACGAGAGGGGGCGGTCATGAACGATCCTTATAACCAGCTGGTCCGATAATTCATTGGTAGCCGTTGCCTTAAAAGAACAATACGTCAGCGATCCTCGTCTGCCCGGGCGTGCCTTGTTGCCGGCAAACGAGCCGCAGATCGGGCCAGCGCAAAGTTTGCAAGAGCTGACACACACGATCGTTGGGCATTTATTGCTCTATTGAACCAGCGTGCAGACTTTATGTTCCGGTTCGTATAGATAGTGCTCTATTTAACCAGAGTGCAGAGTTCATGTTTATGGTTCGTGAAGATAGTGCTCCATTCAACCAGTTTAAAGTCTGGTGCGTGTAGGTCGTACTCTATTCAACCAGCACGCGGAGTTCAAAGTCTGGTCCGTGTAGATAGTACTCCACTCAACCAGCGCGCAGAGTTCAACGTCTGGTTCGTGTAGATAGTGCTCTATTCAAACAGAGTGCAGAGTTCATGTTCTGGATCGTGTAGATAGTGCTCTATTCAACCAGAGTGCAGAGTTCAAGTTCTGGATCGTGTAGATAGGGCTCTATTCAACCAGAGTGCAGAGTTCATGTTCTGGATCGTGTAGATAGTGCCTTATTCAACTAGATTGCAGAGTTCATGTTCTGGATCGTGTAGATAGTGTTCTATTCAACCAGCGCGCAGAGTTTACGATCTGCTCCGAGTCGAAGACAAACGAGACGACGCTAAGTCTTGTGTGCACAGCACATGCATGTATTAGCAAAGAAGATGAGTTTCAACAGCTCTTCCATGTTTCGCTCATACATCCTTTCCGTATTATTGCTAGCGTATAAATAGTTCGAATTTGAGTTTTTAGCCTTCGTGAAAGGGGCGAGGTGGTATGACTTTTCCATATTGTCTACGTGCGACCACTGGCAATTTGCCTCCAAACTCTACCTCAAGCATTCAAAGCACCTACAATGTCACCAGCATTTCGCTAGCAAAACTGCGCGATTTGATATCTATCTAACTCACAGACTCTTCGCAAGCACACGCATAATACACACATACATACACACACACACAAAAGAAACAAACACATATACAAACACAGGCACAACCCATAGACACACTTACACACATGTACGCACACACAAACACACACACACACAAACACACACACACACACACTAACAAGCAAACAAAAAACACATGCACACGCACACACACACACACACAGACATGTAGAACACGCATGCACACACTAATAACAAATACAAACATGAAAACAACAAACACAAACAAACAAAAGCGCACGCATGCTCGCATACACACGCACACACACGCACAAACGCACACAAACACACGCACAGGGTTCGATTACAATCGCATATTACATTTCAATCTACTGATCATCCTCACGACCACTCGCGCTAGCAACGAGTCCGACAACCCGGACAGAAAGAAGCAAAGAGGTAAAAAAAAAAAATTCGAGAAGATTTTTGCACTTTGATCGCCCATACCACGCAACAACTGTAACTGACGCTAGGTCCAAAAAAAAAAAGGATCCTCGCGACGAACTTCACGAAGTTTCTAAATTTAACTAAATTAAGGCGGCCGCTTGAGGAGAGATATCGCGCTACCGGGCCATAATCAAGGGCGACATTAGCTCGGGAAACGGCTGACAACCGGCGTTGAAAATTCAATTGAAGTTCGGAGCAAGAGCGACGTTTAAACCAAGCATACGGAAGCCAGGAACGGTTCCCCACGACGCCGGAGAGTTTGTTTCAACCGGTCCAAGCGGTGCAGCTGCAGGTCACAGCCAGCGGGATGCAGGCGGCTCGATCACCGTGAAACAAGTCGATGACGCGAAAGGATAGAACGACTCAACGTCACACGATGGATGAGAAAGCCAGTCAAGATGATGACAGTCACTCCAGACACAGCCGACGCTATCGCAACAATCTGTAGCAATGAAGAAGAAGAAGCACGGACGAGATTTAACAGAGATTAGCGCAACACGTTCAGACTCGCACACAAAGACAAGAAAAGAGTAGGCCTATTAACTATGCACGTGGGCGCATCTAGCAAACTACGTATAAACGAGTGTCTTAAACGTAAGTTTTCTTCCTGTTCGCACAGGCCAACGCGAAGACTAGCGTGGTACCAGTGGGCGATACTCGGATATGCATAATAGAATATTAAGATACCTTTAAGACAATGTTAGGAAAGGGCAAAATCTTTGATTAAGTGCAACGACATTTCTCCACGAGCAGCCAGGAACATAGTCACTTACGGACAGGAGACAAATTTAAGTAGGATTGTGAAGTAAATCCACACACACAGACAAACACAGACAAACACACAGACACACTCCACCCACACACATACACACTCATATATGTATATATATATATATATATATATATATATATATATATATATATATATATATATATATATATATATAAATAAATCATGATGTTGGTAAATCGAGCTAACCAGCTACACCGGGTGTGACAAATTGATTCGTCAGCATATTGCACATCATTTATATACAGCGCTCCTGTAGGTTAAAAGTTCTCATACATTTCTAAAATGTCTCTATACATGTCGAACTCGCTACTCTTATCTGCTAAATAATTTTTTAAATTTGATGAAGACGCCGTCTTTGTAACTGCATAGTTTTTGACAATCGAAAGCATGAGATGAATAGTAAATGAAATAGGAAATGCATAGCGGCAACATTTGTATTTTCTTGGGTGGCAAAAATAATGTTAGAGACGATCTCTATTGGATGACAAAACTAGTGTTAGAGACAGTCTTCAACGACTGCGATGTATCCATGGAGATAATCGTATTATATATAATAACTCTGTTGATGTTCCAGAGCCATTCTTAGATGGACATTTTACGTCGTAGATTTTGCCTAAATTTCGACGTTTTGTGGTCGTGTGTATGTTTGTCAGCACAGGTCAACAGCTCACAGTTCAACTGATTTTAGGCTGCGTTACGTGATATACAGCTCATTATTCTCCGCTGCCTGTCGTTCAAGTTGGTAAACTATTAAGTCCTTGCAACTTTGGACATGTGTAACTTGACCGTGACGTTGCACTGAAGTTATCCTGGCAACAACTGCGATGACGACAACAACGGCAGCAGCAACAACAACAACGACCACAACCACAACAACAGCAACAACAACTACAACAACAACAACATCAACAACAACAACATCAACAACAACAACAACAATAACAACGACAACAGCAACGACAACAATAACTACAACAACAATAACATCAACAACAACAGCACGAATTCGTTTCTCAATGCGTGCTACTAAAACTCAAGGCATCACTGCACGCCACTTCAAATATTTAAATGGAAAGATCATTGCGCGCGAGTACTGGCTATCTAAGTACGAATCAGTGGTTGAGAGTAAAACGGTGCTGCGGAGGTATCCTCTTGGAGATTTAGGATTCCACCTTGTGACGGACGATAATATATATATATATATATATATATATATATATATATATATATATATATGTATGTATGTATATGTATGTATATATATATATATTATAATATAATATTTGTGTTCTTATTATTGAATAAATGCAGAAATCTTAAAGACAATATTCATTAAAGCCACTAATATACTGCGTGCACTAATTGTTTGACTGTAAATCGCTCTCAGTTTATGTTTGGAGTGTATGTAATTTAATTTAGTGTATGTTAATTAGGATCGTTTTTTTTTCTGTATAGCAGGGCAGTTTGGAAGCTCTAATTTGCGACTTTTGGTTTGGCATTACGCAGAACAGAGCCATTAACTTTCCACGTGTCACCCGTCTGTCATCAAGTAGGCAAATTAGTTCAGCCGATTACCATTCGAACTTAATTCGTTGGCGAGCAACCAATTACAAATTGCAACATTCACCTGACGCAACAACGTCCATATACGTAAAAAAGTTGCAAATCATATTCGTTGAAATATGAGCACTCATCCAAAGGTTTCACTGCATAAATATCTATTATACGCAAGATAGATAAAACATCACGATCTAGTTCTGCCATAAATCTTTCTTCTGCGTGCATGAGGTCACAAGCATACCGGTGATTTTGTGTTTAAAGATAACTTTTGGATTAAATTTTTGTTTATTCGTGGTGCGAAGTTGACTATAATTGATGGTGCTTTATAGTAGATGTTAACACTGCCATATTTTTAGATCGCTTACTTGGAAACGAACGCTTCAAGAAGGCGTTAGCTTGGGTGACTACTCCAAAACTGGAAAAATGCTAAAGAATTAATTAAATGGCAGAGGGAGAGGGGCCTGTTGGATATCTTTCTGATTGCCTTGGTGGTAGCTAGAACCCATGTCAAACAATATAGGTCATGTTTGAATGAAATGTGCTATGATATAACGAGTGAAGAGTTTATTCATCGGCGTACCGGCTAATCTTAGATAAGCTATTGTATGCCTTAGTCAGGAGTCACGGATAGAACCCAGCACTGATATTATTTGATATTGCTTTTGGTTTGCCTTTCCAAGTCAGTCACGTCAAACGCTATCTTCCTGTGTGGAGAAGTGCCGACTCGGGTTTACTTTCATTTAGTGAATTATGTATGTATGTATGTATGTATGTATGTATGTATGTATGTATGTATGTATGTATGTATGTATGTATGTATG
>QQSS02229314.1:0-10344 GCA_003687565.2 Craspedacusta sowerbii | reverse complement strand
TATATATATATATATATATATATATATATATATATATATATATATATAATTTTTTTTTCGTCTCTTATATACCATAGCAATCAACCTAGAATCTTTTCCATCATTAAAAAAAAAAGCATGTCTTCAATTTTCAAAGCCATAGCATGCCAATGCATGAAGATATCCATGCTCGTATTTATATAGACACGCTAAGCAAACAAATGTGGTCTGATGGAGAAAATAAAATTCTTTTTGCACTAGTTAAGTCAAACAAAGGCTACGTATTAAACTTGGGCGGTACATCTAGGTCAACTCGGGGTGTCGTGCGTGTAAATATTTATCATTAGTAAAGAATTGCAGTTGGTTATCTTCCAAATTCTGCCTTTGTTGGCATCAAGTATCTTTGTGAGCATCAAGTATCTTTGTAATCAGCTGATTAAGCAGCCAGCCCGGAAAAATGATGGCACCATGTGTCTTCTCTACTTGCCATTTATCAATTTTCGTTAATTCAAACAATAGTTGCGCAAGAAGTTTGCATTTGATGATCTGTAACAAGCAACCAAAGTCCAAAGATAAACGTGGCTGCTTAAGATTTCAGAAGAGAATCTTTCCTTGCTTTCTGGATAATGACGTGCGTGAGGAAGCTCTTGACTTACTTAGAAATAGAAAAAAAAAGAATCCTGTACGAAAGTGCTCAGAATGAACGGTTTACAAGCTTTTTTCTAGATATGAAATATATGATATATCAGTCAGCTGTAAATGCGCTATCAGCCCTCTGAATATCGTCTTAAGGACCATTATTTTATCTTGCGAACTTATACTATCTTTCTACTACACAATATAAAAGGAAGATGTATAGCGTATTTCTTTGTCATCAGAGTTATTACACCCAACCTATTGAATATGGTTGCTTTGCTTATAAAAATGTTCTTTTGGATTTTTTTCGGGTTCGTATGTGGACCGCTGCACGTTAAGGCATGGCTTAAACTTTCCGCAATGTTACAACCTTTATCTGAGAAAGCAGAGCAAGTTTATCGCGGTGTTTGCCTCCTTGCACAAACAGACATTATTGCAAAAGCCACGGAAGCCGGCAAGGACCAAGGGCACCGGAAATTCGCGTTTTCAAACCCAAAATGTTCCGAAAGTCTACCCCCTAAAAAGCTAGACATCTCTAAGTAGTAGGTAGTTGCACCGATTCTATTTAAACAGAGCTGTTTCATATCTACAAAAAATCTGCTTATCCAGAAAAAAATTCAAATATTGGTGGATATTATAGGAAATCGAATCTCTTATCCATTGAATAGCTTCATTGGATTAATGTTTTTTGTCTTGACAGCCATATCACCAATCCATGCAACAGAATGCAGCTCTGGAACCGAGTGATGAGATGACGTGTTACTGTTGAACCATGATGGTCACCTGGAGTTCCAATACTGCGTCATGGCGAATCGCTCCACGCTTCTCGCATCAGTCGATATGCAGGCCATCTAATATGCCCATATCGTGAAGCTACCATTTACTCCTCAATCTGCGATTGATCATGCCGACATACCGCGAAGGTCAATATGGCTGCTGGTGCACGCCAGAATATTTAACTTAACTACCTTCGAATGAATTTTCCTTATTTTATAGAAAATTTCAACTGCTTGAGGATTTGCTCGAGCTTGTTAAGGAGAGGGTTGTGGTTAGGGTAAGGATTAGTATTATGGTTAGAATTTGGGTTTGGGTTACAGACAGACTTAACCAACAAATAGATAAATGAATAAATGAACAACATGCGAGCCAAAGCTTCTCCGTCAGTAAGGACTGCAGACCGGTCGCCATCTTGTAAGCATAACTGCTGCGAGATTACGTCACATCAGCCCAATAGCAATGAACCACTTATTGGGGAGTAAATGATAGATTTATACCCTCTGGCTGTCACTGCGGAGTATACATCCTCCGTTCCTGCAGCAATTTATGATCCCATTCATGATATGACATCATTAAAAGTCCTTGCCTTTAATTGAGCTATATCATTGGTTAGCCAATCATGGCTTTTAAAAATTAAGAGCACTTTAAAAAAATCTCCATTATGGATGCCGGTGCATGCCACTCCACTGCACCACTTAAACTCAAAGTAATTCACTAACGAAATACCTAAAAATCGTACACTAGAAAGAACGCTGCAATTGTTGTGCACCACATGCCTCTAGCAAGCGAGACGCTTTTTTTGTAGACCTTGGACATCGTAAAGCAAGCTATAAGCTTCTACCTGGCAACGGAAACGAAAGTTTTACACAGTCACAAGGCCTGTTTAAATTCTCATTGCAAAGTTGAAAAGCTTGAAAGCAGTGAGCATGTGGCAGGAAATTAAGATCATCCACTTGGTGTAGGAAAAGCAACTGTTGCAAACTTTGTGAAATAGCGAGAGCAACAAGATCGGTTATCGCCACGCGCAATACGGTTACTGTTGCAATCATTACAATTTCCCAGGAAAACTCCCAAAAATATGATATTATGGAAAAGAGTGACTAGTTGACACCTTGACTTCAACTAATGCTAGCGGAACGCGTATTCATATATGCAAACTCTGTCAAACTCGGTCAGAGTGTTGCAATAATTACAATTTCCAAGCTACGCCAAAACTAAGATTCAAGATTCCAAGATTCAAGATTCAGGATTTATTTTTCGCATGTAGAAAACAACAATACATGGTCAATTAAAATTACAACATTCTACATGTGAAGGAGGACTCTTCACTAGCAAAGCTAATCGGATTTGAGGAGCCCCCCTTAAGACTTTGTGCAAGAAATTACAAGTCGTACGTCTAGTAATCGTTATGCTAAAGTAGTAAGTGAAGATCTCGCGCATGCAGATCACTATCTAGGTAGCCAAGAAATTACAAAACAAAAAAAAAAAATAGGCACATAAAAAACAAAGCGAGATAAGCACCATCAAGATGAATTTGGTTACACAGTGGTTCTAGCAGGCGCTACCTCTGTAGTTTAGGTTAGTACTTCGCCGTAAAAAGTGCATGTAAATATATTTTAAACAGCGATTTCGTGAGATTTCGATCTGCGTTTATTTTAAGAACATTATTAAATAAACTTGGTCCGGAGTGTCTTAGCGATCTATCGCCATATTTAACTATTCGTATATAAGGCATGAGGAGTACTTTGTGCCCGCTACTACGTGTAGACCTATCGTGGGTTTTAAAGTAGAAGAGACTTTGAAGTGACAGGGACAAATCACCCTTGTTACAGTCATATAACAGGAGATATCTATGCAATTGAATTAAATCTTCTAGCTTCAGTATCTTCAATTGTGCGAATAGCGGAGATGTTTGTTCATTGTAATCAGAGCATGTGATAACTCAAATTACTCTTTTCTGGATCATGTATAGCCGCCGAAAGTCGCATTTACTGGCATAACCCCATACGAGACATCCGTAGGCTAGGTAACTTTGAAAGAGGCTAAAATAAATTCCTATAATAGTTTTCATCGGAACGAAATGCCGTACTTTTGCAATTATCGCTACTGATTTATTTAATTTCTTTGCAAGCTCGTTTAAATGAGACCTCCAAGTCAGAGACGAATCAATAAGCACTCCCAGATAGTTTACCTTACTGGATCAGAACAAGTTGGCGCCTGCGAACTCAACGGTAAGTCTAACGTCAGCTTTTTTTTTTTTTTTTTGCGGCGGCTTAAAGAGCACTACATCCGTCTTTTTGGCGTTAAGAGATAAACGATTAGCACATAGCCAGTCGAAGAAATTTCTCAGCTCGGTTTTTACCGACTTTCGCATAACTTTTACAGAGCGATGTCTCAATAGGATATTAGCATCATCTGCGAAATGATGCGCTATGGAGACTGAAAGGCAGTGTTTAAAATCATTAATATATATTATGAATACTAGTGGGCCAAAGACTGAACCTTGTGGGACTCCGTACGTTATATCCAAAGTACCTGAGCTTTGATCGTCACAAGCTACGAATTGCTTTTGGTTTGAGAGAAAAGACCGAAACCATTCATTTACGTTAGATCTTATCCCCTTGGCGCGTGGTGTCGACACTTGTCGACAAGCCTTGAAATGGCTTTAAAATTTGACTGGGACACCTCTACCATTACCTTTCCACTTCAAACGATCAGGGACAGTTTCCCAGACAACAAGAAATTAAAAAAGCGTACCTGGAGAAAGGAAATTCCTCGTATTTCACAATCAAATTACGTTGAACTTGAAAACTCATCGGGCGGTGCAACCACCTGGGTATGACCCTGTGCAGGTTCCAAGTTGACAGCCGGATCCAAGTTGACAGCCACTGCAATTTTCGTGATGCAATATCGGAAGAAAATTTGCGGTTCGCCGGAATTACCGTGTCCCGAGAAAAAATTCCGCAGCCTGACCACATGGCGCCAGCGAGGTAAATGACCATTATTCTGTCTAAATTTATGTGAATCTGCCGGATTATGCAAAGTGACGAACCTGCCGCCATCATGGATTTAAACGCGTGCTGCTGGTAGTACATGTTGCAAGTGCTCGTATAGGGTTTTATTTATTTTTGCTTGTAAAGTTCAGAAATCGCAAAAATAAAGAAAAGCGTGGTTGAGGATGGCCTTCCGACAGAGTTATGTACCGGGAGTATGCTTGAAAGAACACTGGCTAGCTTTGAGAGAGCTTAATGTGTGCATGTTAAATAGAGGTCCCGCAGTTCGCTTCACTACTTCAGCCCGATCTTGATTCGCAGCAAATATAACATCGGCTGGATCTATGTTCGCAGCCATTATTGTCGCTAAGTAGCCACTGACGCTGGATGTCAATTATCCTTTTAATGTGAGACGTGGAATTTGTCTGGAATCCACGTGTTGGCCTGGGAAAATACATTTTCATTCAAACTCCGTCGGCTGTCAACTTGGATCCGGCTGCGAACTTGGAACATGCACAACCCTCATGTGTGCAGAATAGGAGCAAGGCCGTGAGGAATGCTAATCGGAAATCCATTAAAGAGATATGCAGTTGTTATTTTCCAATGGAATAACGGTGAAGGATGTCCGGAATGCATGTGCCTGGTTAACCTAACTTTGTTGTCAACAAACGTCGACAAGGCGCTTCTATGACGTAATTTTTATGAAATTTTTTTTTTGAAAGTTTGGGATACGTATGCATCCCACCATTCAGTTTCTTGTCAACTACACGTAAAATAGGAATTGGGCTAATTACCTTCTTTTCACGTCACTGTATGCGTTGTGACGATGAAATCCCTGTGTAGTGACTTTTTGTTATGAAATCAAATTCTCAACATGCCAGTACCAGTTACGAGATGCTTCTGAGTGTCGCTATTTTGCGTTATGTATAGGAAACTACGACTTCTTATTATACTTGTATACATAGAGTAAATTTTTGTTAAAACAGCAGTTCTCAAAGAAGTCTAAACGTTTTTGTGATTACTTTACTCTGCTCAAGTCCGAAGCAATGGCATCTTCCAGCAAAGTGCAAGTACATAGGTAAGATGATAACGATTTTGATCTTGTGTTTGCACTTGGAGAGGCTTGGAGTGTTAACGGACTCCTACTAAAAAATTTGGATGGAAAAATGTGTCAGCTAAAATTTTGCTTCAAAGCTAAAGATAACTTTAAATTTTTATAATTTCAGGTCTGGCAGTGTAACGGTGGACGACATCCTTGAAGCTGTCTGGAATGGGTCTGACGTAACCGTGAAGGTGAACTAAACTTTGATCAAGTCCATGATGCCGAGTCAATTGCCGCAGAAAATTTCACTTCTGATGACGAAACTCCTTGAAATAAAGAGAAGAAATGCAATAAAGACGTCAGCTGGCAAAAAAGAATTTTCTCGCCTCCAACCATGGACATAGCATAGAAGCAGATTTGACAGTTATCGATGATTCGCGGCCACAAGAAATCTTGAAAAAGTTTTGTTTACAATAAACTAACGTATTAAGAATTAGCTTGCAAAAATAATCTCATCTGAAGCCATTCAGAATCCAGGCCTTTTAGTCTCAAGTAGCTATTACCGTGACTGCAGCGGCTCTTACCGTGATGCAAATAATTATGAGATTTCGTAGCGACAAGCGCGCAGTGTCGACGTATGTCGACAGTAAAAATTTGGACCTTCCCGAATAGATACGACATCGGGGAAAAGAATTTCAGCATTCCTATCAAGAGCATGATACGAAACTGGAAACAAATATTTTTTCCAGTCAAATTCTGAGCTCGCGCGCCAAGGGGTTATACCGTAGGCTTCAAGTTTTTGAAGTAGGATATTGCGACGCTAAGTATCAGAGAATGATTCACCAAATGTTTGGTAAGGAACCCAAACTGCAAATTACTCAAAATGTTAAATTTCTCCAGGTAGACGCTAAATCAATTGTACATCGCTCTTTCAAAGACTTTGCTAATGTTTGATAATAATGAGATCAAGTGAGCCATTCTTATATACAGGTATAACTTTAGATATCTTTAGTGAAGATGGAAGGCATACTTGTTTAAATGACTGGTTAATAACGTGTGAAAGAGTATAGGAGAGAACGTTCCTAGCTAATTTAAAAATCTGAGTAGGGATACTATTTGGGCCGCAGGCTCTAGACGCATGGAGGGAATCAATTATAGTCGATATTTCTTCGGCAGAGGTGTCTGATAGAAACATACTTTGACACGCACTAGCTTTCAGATAACGTTTAAAATTATGTCTAGCATCTGGAATTGTACTGTCTAGAGTCTTACCTACTGGCGCGAAGTAGTTGTTGAATGCGATAGCAACATCGCCGGGACTGTAATGCACTTTACCATTCACGCTCACACTGCTTGGCATAAAGATGTTTTTCTTTGACGTTTGAATAATTAATTTTATGCCATCCCAAGTCTTTTTGATATAATGACTATGTTGTTTGAAATAACCACGATAATGTAGGACTTTGCTTTTGCGAAGCAAGATTACAATTAAATTGCGATATCTTTTGTATATGCAATTGACTTCAACATTCAGATCCATTGCATTTCAACTTTTAGATTATCACTTTTTTCTGCCAGGTATCTCTTATAGAGTTGACCTTTCCTGTGAATGGATTTCAGTATTCCTCGGGTAATCCAAGGCTTATCTTGTAGGCTTACCTCACACTTGGTTAATCGGCGAATAGGAGCCATAATATTAACGATATCTGTTATCTTGTTTAAGAAGACATCCATTTGGGAATCATCATTTGACTCGCTTGCCAGTCAGATGGTCCAGTCAATTTTCTCAACGTTTTCATGAAAGTCGTTGTCTCAAATTTTTGGTAGGAGCGACCGAATCTAACAGCATTGTCTTTTTCTCTTTTCAGGCAGTAGTCTGTAAGAATTGAAAACTGTACAAAATGGTCAGAGATTTGGCAGGTCAGGTTTGCACTAACAGATTCGTACTTAGTGTTGTTCGTGAAAATATGATCAATGAGCGTCTTCGAGTAGAGCGTTACTTGTGCGGGCTGAAGAATTTGGGATTGAAAAAAATTACTGCCTAAGTTATCATAAAAGTTGCACGTTGCAGTGCAGTACTCGTAGTTTAGAAGGTTAATATTGAAATCAAATGGCTAGTCTTACGTAATTTTCGTCGCAGCCAAGAGACTCGTTAATGACCTTTGGATGGAGTCTTAACTGGCCAAGCAACTGCTTGGAAAATATTGAAATCCCCCATGATACTTATACATTTTTCTTCTTTAGCGAGAATGTTTAGGGTTTGTAACAACAAGTTGTCAATAAAATTCTCTATCTTCATAATAGGATGTTTATATATACATCCACAAATAATGCTCTTCCTAGACTTCTGTCTTATTTCAATAAATATAGCTGCTACGTTGTTTTCCAACTGAAAGCATACATCATGACAAATTTTTACGCTGTTGTATATAGAATTATAAATACAAAAACCCACCCCTCCTGCATTTGTCTTTGTTTTGACATCAATAAACGAATAATTATTCAAATTTATGCAGCTAGGAGGTCCATCATTGTCTTTAATCTGTGTTTCTGTAATATCTATAATTTTTAATTGATAGTTTAAGAGAGAAAGTAGTGCAGTTAGTTCATCATGATGCTTGAATAAAGACGCAATATTGACATTTAGACACCCGAAGGAAGTGTCGCAATTAATGTTCAAATTGTTAAACTTTGTGATCATCACTTTGTGATCATCAATTGTTAAACTTTGTGATATCATAGTGCCGTGAACCGTTTTTGCAGTTCACGAGCTCATCAAAACAAACGGATTGGCCGGGAATTTTGTCCAGAAGATTTTTTATGGTAAAACATGGCGCTGTGCTCCAAATGATAAGACGGATGCATGATAACTTATGAATTAATGGTCGTCGGCTTTATTCTCTGCTTCTTCCAAAGAGAACATCTTCGAAATAGAACATCTGCGCAAGTTTTCTTAACCTTCGTTTACTAAGCAAAGAGGGCAATCTAAATACAGAATTAACAGTATAGGAGCAACATCTGATAACCACGGACATCACACTTGATTGAGTGCAATTGGTAGCAAAAAGACTATGTATGCCCATATTAAGTAAAGTATCTAGAACTTTAAGATTTCATAACTATGGATAGAATAAATTGTAGAATTTCAACTCCATAAATCAGCAAATTTAATCTAGTAAGAGCAACTCAGCGCATCATAATTAAAGAGCACTCACACAACGAAAGTCACTCTACTTTTCTTTAATTCTGCTCTACCTTAAAGGAGACCATTTTACGTACAAATTAGAGGATATCTTGGAAATCAGTTTGCTCCAGGTTACTTTTCTTTTTCTTTTCATGACAATATATATATGAATTGCTAACTATATAAATAAATAAATATATATATATATAGTTAGCAATTCATAACGTCGAACAGCTCTCACCAGTTCACTCAGCTTTCGTAATCTAGTGACAAGTGCTGCTTTAAACTCCGGCGACCCGGGTTCGGTTCCCATGCACGCTGATAAACCCCATGTAGTGCGAAGCGCTTCTGGGGTTTGGGGAATATAGGAGTGTATAGAGCCCAACAATAACACAACCTTCTCGCATAGCACAAAGATCCTTACTGTTCTCTCGTGGCCTAACATGTCATACAAAGCATATCATACTAAACATAGTAGCGTAGCTGCCGACTTTATGTGGGTGGGCGAAACCGTCAGTTTGGCGTAACCCCAATGCTTTAAGGCAGGATGCAAGGAGCGTTAAATGCTGCACCGTTACAAAAGCCCTGAAGACCAGCGTCATCACAAGGAACATGCCGACGAGAAGCAAAGCCTGCCGACGCTAAATGCACTATCCTGTTGTTGACTTCAGAAGTCCCGAACTCTGTGTCCATTATGCCCTACGTTTGCTAGAATTCCTGTAAGCGAGGGGATCGTTGCCAGACCGGACATTTCATAATGAACGGATATGCAATAATGTATAGGAGTTTGTGTATAAATAGGTAGAGTGAGATGAGGAGAGGCATAAAAAAACAGTACGGCAGCACGAACTTCTGTCGGTCATATGTTATACCGGCATCACTGTAGAATAAAAAAAAGACGATAGAGGTAGTCTTATAGTTTAATGTCAGCTCAACGTAGCACGCGTCTATAATACAAGACGACCGGATGACATTTTTGGGGGCCTGTCCGGGAGAGACGTCATCTATCTTCTACCACAGAGAAGTTCGAAGTTCGAGCACGGCTGCAGATCTGATTCGCACCGCTGACGCTGAAGTGAACCAACTTCAGCTGCATTTGCAAACAACCACTGTGGAAAGATCGCAATATATTCTCTGCATCCCACAGAATAAGAAACTTAGACTGGAATATCAAACTCCGCAAACTACATCTTCAAGGCTGAAGGTCTTTTTTTCGCGTCAAGAAAGGCTGGCTCAGGCTAAAACCACCACGAAGGTTAGTCAAAACTCGCAAGTTCACAAAGTTGCCGTTAAAGATCGGATATACGTAAAACATACACGGTAGGTCACTCATACCTGTTTGTGTCGAAAACTCCGCTTCGTGGACCAATCAGGTTGTTTGTTTGTTTTTTTTTCGGTTGGTAGGAAATCCTCATTGTCATAAGGGGTTGGCTTCGGTCATTAGTCGTACTAATTGCTTCAACTGCTTTTATTTTTGACACGCATATTCGTATGGCTACCTCGACAAGTGGAGCGCTTCCAACATCCGAGGAATATCTGGAGGACTTGGAGAATTGCATCGATCCGATTCTTCTGTCGTTGCGGGTGCCCGAGTTGAAAATGCTTTGCAGTGTTCTAAAGCTGCCAGAACAGGATTTTCTCGAAATAGAGTCCAAGAGAGGAATCATACGCTTGATTCGGAGGCACCTTGACGGGGTAAGAGAAACGGATGCGGAGGCCGCTAGGAGAGAAAT
>QQSS02229303.1:0-10344 GCA_003687565.2 Craspedacusta sowerbii | reverse complement strand
TATATATATATATATATATATATATATGTATGTAATTCTAATTATACCTGTCGCTTATGGATCAACCTTACCTAGCATCGGGAACTCCAGGTCAAATGTTTCTCTGCCTAAAGGAACATCGAATAAGGCAGGTGGTTACGTTGGCCCGTGGCCACTCTCTTCAAATGTTCGTTCATCATCAAGTCTGCCTGTCAGGCACTTCCATGTTGGTGGTTCAATTTACAATTAGGTACGATCTTTTTCCTTTCTCGCGTTAATGGTATAGTATGTTTGGATCGCTAAGTGTGATTAAATGTTAAATGCAAGCAGACTGTGTAATGCGTGCTTGATTCACACTTCGCCTTAATAACTATACGATTATCTCTTAGACCGAACAGGTTGGTGTACATTATGCGCTTTCAGTACAAAACCGATGCGTTTTTCCGTCCTCTGTAAGGGTACCTAGACGTAAGGAAAGGCGCCATTTTTAACTTACATCATTTATTGACATCTGGCATTTAAATGAATGTATCTCCAAAGAATTTCGAGTCAAACTTGTTGTACTGTCGTTCAAGATTTTAATTTTGAAATGGCAGATAAATGACTCACAACAGAGGTAGCTTAGTCTCCAAGGAAAACAGCGTGTTTTATGCTGTTCCGCATGACGTCACATTGTTTTCGTGATCTATTTAAACGCTTCGGCACATAAGCATATTTGAGCTACAAATATATATTCAAAGAAATATATATTATATTTAATACGTATTCTTAAGTAAATTGACTTATTAAATATTTATTTAATTATATTGGTTTTTTCTTTCTTATTTGACATATACGTATATATATATGCATGTATATTTATATACAAATATACTTAACTTAACTGACTAGTACAGACCAAATAGGTGGTGACTGGCACTGTCACTATAACACTAGTCATTAGGAAACTTATCAAAGGGACCAGAGAAGGATTCGCCATTGAAGCAACGTAAAGACATGGTTTACTTCTTCGTTGCTGCAATGGTCTTACCTCACGCTGCCGCACGATTTGATCGCAAATGCGGTTCTACATAGCATGAGCGATCCCTGCTCCAGCATTCTGAGGGTATAAATCTATCATTTTCTCCTAAATAAGCGCTGCCTTGCGATTGGTCTAATGTGACGTCTTCCAGCGACAGCTAGGCTTAAAAGATGGCGACAGGTCTGCAGTTGTTGCTCATGGAGATCAAAGCATAATTCTAACGTGAAAAATTAACACTTTCTTCAACAAGCTCGAGCGATCCTCAAGCGAAAGAAATTTTGCATGATATTACAAAAGAAATATTTTCGTAAGAAAAACGTTAAAGTAGCCTAGCGTACTACCGCCATATTAAACTTCTAGGCATGTCGCGAGATTGGAACCAATCACGGGTTGAGGATTAAACGGTAAGTTATGGTGTACCCGCTGTACAGATGATGTCACATTCTGGGTATAAGGAGCCTACTTCTGAATTCTTCTCGGATACGAGGATAGTTAAACTGGAAGGTCTAGAGAAGCACCCTCCAATCTGCGTCGCTGCATTTAGGGTTTGCGTTAGATTCAGTCGCGTTCACCTTCAACAGCGTATTTCTTTAAGAGATATGAGTTGCGGTTGGCTCGCATCAGTGTAAGACTGGTCAGCGGAACACCATTCATTGGCGTTCCGGGCGTTTGGCAGCAATCATTCTCTTGATGACAGGTCATGCTGTGTCAAAAGTGGAATTTGAACCAATACCCAGTAGTAACGAATGAGATTTCACCTTTCTCCCCCCTTCCCGAGTAAAGTACATGTTTGCAGAATCTGGGGTCCCACATGATGTATCTCTCACGACGGTCTTGAAGACACAATCCTCTTGCTGCCTTAAATCAAGGCTTTTGGCACAGTGCGCAAAATCTTGCTTAAACACTGACTCTGATCTGTTGGGGTTTTCCATATTAGACGTTTGTGCTGAAGAGCTACGCAGAATTCTCTGGTACTGTCATCGAGAGCGACAAATCGACAGTTACTCTAAATACGAAGAGGTATGTAATCTAAGTTTAAGCAAGCTTGCGTGAACAGCCCGCGTTAAACTTGCTAAATTGCATGTCCTGAGTGGACTTCCGTTCTATCCTGCAAGCCACTTATTGGTCTCCGTTTTAATGAGTGCGCAGATTTTAATTCTTTGTCTTTTCTTTTTCTTTTCAGTATGGTGGTAGATTTGTTTTCGTTGAGCGCATGATGCTTCATATTTTACTTTCTTGTAGATGTATTAATATTATAACGTTGTTGCTGTAGCAATATAATAAAAGCATATATATACATATATACATATACATACGTACATATACACATATACATACGTATGTATATACACATATACATACGTATGTATATACACATATACAGATATACATACATACGTATGTATATACACATACATACACATACATACACGTACATACACACATATATGCACATACATACACATACATACACGTACATACACACATATGCACATACATACACATACATACACGTACTTACACACATATATGCACATACATACACATACATACACGTACTTACACACATATATACACATACATACACATATATACACATACATACACATACATACACATACATACACATACATACACATATACACATACCTACATACCTATAATTTTTATTGTATTGAAGCGATTACGCTGTCTTATTTGGCAACGTACAATTGGTATGTTTGGCCACGGTCTTGGACGAATGAAGCACGCTGGTTGAATGGGTATTCCTAGCCCCTTTTTTTGTAGTAGTATAACCGCCGTCAAATCGTCGTGAAAACACCGGAAAGCGATCTGGACGACATAGAGAACGCTGTGAATCCATAAAAACATGTTTTGTAAACACAATTAGCAAGTCCAAATAACCGGAAGCTACATAGGGGATAAGTTACAATAACGATTTGTACATTCAAGAACTTCAGATCATGTGTAACAGCGCTGAGAAGTTCTAGTCGAAGAAAGAGCTGTGTTTAGAAATTGCGGTCGGTACGGCGCTAGTGTTTCTCCGCGGATTCATCTAGAATGTTCTAGAAGGAGTTGCTTCATCTTGGGCACGGCCAACGTTATGAAGAATACTGAAAACAAATCAAGGTAGAAATAAGCTTAAATATCATGCAAATGGGTCTAATGCGCCGGCAAGAGAAGCTAGTTTTTCCCTGCAAACAGCTTATACTGACCGGGACACAAACACTCTCCGACACACGCAGCCACACACAGAAACACACACACACACACGTACAAGAACATACCAAACAAGCGCACACACAGCTACACACCCATGCAACACCAACTAAGGTACACACAAAGATAACCCGCACAGAAATATGCACATAAGCACACAAATAAACACAGACAAACTCAAGCAAACACTCACGGTCACACACTGGCACACGTACACATAGGAACGCACACGCACACACGCAAAGTTTAACGAGCACACACACAACGTTTATAAGAGCGCACACACGAGACACAGAAACACACACACACAGACACACACAGACACACACTTCCAACTATTATTCATACCTCTTCAGAATACTCGGCAGACTTCTTTAACGAATTGCGCGAGGAAGGCCGGCTCGAGCAACTGGTCGAAGTTTGCGGCCGTCTTGAAGTTCGCAGGGCCGTCGGCGATCTTTCTTAGTAGCGGTAATCTCTGGTCGTTCCCGATCGCTAGCACGGTTATCGCTCCACCTGCGAGCAACAGTAAGAACCATTTACAAATGGATGAAACCAAACCATTGGAATTGTTTGCACACAAGCTTCGCAGCGAAAGATAAGCTCCGTGCTCACAATTCCTTACAATGACTATACCTTTTTGTGCAAAATGCTTATAAACAATGTCGCAAAAGACCAAATCGTAATTTATCGTAATCCAAATTCATTTTGAGATCATACCTCTTTGGCGTATGTCGTTCGCCGTCGTCGAGCCATCCTCCTTGTAGAAGGGAGAGGCAGCACCGTCACTCACCAAAATGACGTGCACAGACGCTGATTTGGAGTCTCGACGTGAACCACGGTTCGTGTTGAACAGCACCTGATCTCGAGTTTGGACCAAGGCGAGGTTTAGGTTCGTGAATCCTCCCGAGGAGGGGCCGAATTGGTCGATTTTCTTGGAGACGCAATCACTGGTCAAACAGTCATCTAAGTAGACTTTCACATATGAGCTAGTGGCAAACGTCACTATACCAACGTGAATGCCATCCTTGGACACCCTAAAAGCGTCAACCAGCTGCTTGGCGAAGCTCTTCGTCTTGTCCCATTCATTTATCACAGAGCCTGACTGGTCCAAGACGAGGCACACGTCGGCAGGGGCACTTTCGCAAACTAACGGGGCAAGAAGAAGCTTAGGACAGGCGCGATACTATGAACACAGTAGTAGACCACGCAGCTTAAGTAGCAGCACAGTTTGCGGCGCAAGACACTAAATTACACTCCGTTAACAAGCACAAAAAATATTCCCATGCGCGTTCTAACAAACCCTTTTGAGAAAAGCCAATTAGAGCACGCTGGGATAACCCCACGTCGACGTAAAGAACACAAACTAGGTTCTGAAATATCTATGCATTAGAGTAGGCACCAGTAACTCGTTTTTTCTTCTATCCACTGATTTCGAGAGACCGGATAGGTTCGTTGGCAGAGCCAAGAGCTAACGATAGGATCTAGGATCGTTCACCTGATCTCTAAAACTTTATCAAAAAAACTAGTTTATAGACTTGGTGGAGTCTATTAAGCATTTGCCGTGCGGAGTGCTTACCTACAGAAAAAGAATTTAAACCTACCGATTTTCGGCGTCGGTTTGGTGGTTGTGGGAGCTGCTGTTGTAGTCGCTTTGGTGGTCGATGGCGGACTGGTAAATTCCTCTGGGAATGGAACTAAAAAAACGCAAACAAATGCAAACATGGGTTCTTCATATATTTATACATTGTTGGGTCACAGTTGATTGTATGCGTGCATGTTGTTAGTTTTTTAATTGCAGTCTTGATCATATTTGTGACGTCCGGAAGCGTAATTTCATATTTGGGTTAACATAGGCGTAGCCTTTTGCCAGGCGCGTCCCTATTTTATGAGCAATTATACTCTTTATCTGTATTGAATTATATGACGTGTTTCGTAAAAATGTGCGTGCAAAAAGTATTGTGTCAGTATCTGTAACTGTAAAATCTAAAACAAGAAGCAATCAAATCAAGGCCACGGAACTTCGTCGTGCCTACCTTAACGAACTACTTTCTCTACATAGATCCAACATTATTAGCAAGTACTAAAGTGGCAAGTACTAAAGCAGCGTATCGGAGTAGCTTGTGGTATCAATCGGCGGAGACAAGAGAGAAGTTGCTTTTAAACGAACGTTTAAGGCATGTTACAAGCGGGCGGTGTGGAATCCTTATAAAATTTTAAAAGATGTCTTTTTTTTTTGTTTTGTAATCAAACCCCCATGGACAAATTTTGTAATCGCCCATAGACCCGAGTATACTTACGTGTGCAAATCGAACCTAAGACGGAGGCCACAAATGCATCCGTCACCAGTTCGTCGAAGTTCTTGGAGTAGTAAATGCCGACCTTTCCGCCGGCAATGGTCTCCAACTGCGCTGGACTCACGAAAGCGCCGATACCCAAGACGAACAGTCTGACGCCTCTGGATCGCAAGTCTTGTGCCACAGCCACTAGACCGGTTATGGAGCTACCCGTGTTGTGGATACCGTCGGTGAGGAGGAATGCTAGCTTCTGCGCACCAGTTCGATGGCACTTGCCAAGAAACAGAGTCTTCGCTTTCAGCAAACCATCGTAAATGTTGGTGTACTCGTCACCGGCCAACATTCTGTCAACAGCAGCATTGAAATCAAGGGTGTTGCTGTGCTGGCCGCACTCGATCTCTATTCTGGCAGTGTCGGCAAAGGAGACCACTCCAGCGCGACTGAAAGCTGCTCCGATCTTGAACGCGGTTGCCACTCGCTTGACGAATCTCTTCTCGTTCACGTAGCCATATTCGCGAGTGCTCCCAGAACGGTCCAGAATGAAGACGATATCGGCAACACACGCTGAATAGGAGAAGAAATGGTAGAAAGGCTGGGTACATATCCGTTCTGCAAGTCATCTGCCAACCTTGGCTGCATCACACACGCATGCTCGCATGCACAAAAAAACACGCACTCGCACGTACACACCAAAAGCGCACACACAAACACACACACACACACACACACAAACACACACACACACACACACACACACACACACACACACACACACACACACACACACACACACACACACACACACAGATAAACACAGAAAACGTACACACATACATAAACACACACGCAGACAAACACACACACGGCAGACACGCACGCACGTATGCATAGGATCGCTTTACTCGGCTACACCTAAAAGATAAAACTGACAGCTTAGGCCGTACAATGCTGAAGAGTTCGTGATCAGTAAGGGGCATTTTGTGATGAGAACGAGACTGCTGGGCAGGTTATCGAGCTGCACAGGATTCGTTAGATACATAGGAAATCCATAAACGGAGACAGAATTAGCGTCACTCCGTCGAAAATTACACATAAACCCTTTCACTCGATTACCAAAGTTAATAGTATTAAATTGGTGCTTGGTGCGACTGAGGAGAGGGGTTCAGGGAGGGTTGTTTCGTGGCATAGAGAAGTGTGTCCTTTCATGGTTAACTTCAAAAAATACCTCAATATGGATTTAATGGACTGGGGTTCGTCTCTGCGACAGATAATATATGTAAGAGAGGAGCTCTGGTCATGCCCTATATCGGAGTTCAGCGACAATCAAGAAAGCGCATCTTTAACAAGTTCGACTTGTTTGTCTCATTAATAAAATCCTGCAATTATACGAGAAGGAGCGTGTTTACACGTGTATTAAAAGACCCTTTGCGTGATCATGTAACGTCACCTTCACGTGTACGCATCAGTATCACAAGAGAGCGAACCACTCCAACTTTAGAAACCACCTTTGTTAGAGTAACATACTGGTTCTTACCTGAATTGACTGCTTCCATGGTAGCTCCGACGAATACGCAGGCCAGATACAGTCCCAAGTGCATTTTTGCTTTTTGTTAGAATCGCGTCCAGTGAAATTTAATGAAGCTCTGCCCTGCAGCCCCTGTCCTTGCCTGCTGGTGTACTGAATGGTAAACTCGTCAGAGCACTGCCGTATTTATCCCTATCGGAAACACGTATACCCTCAGCTGATGATCAGCTATCTACGATTCAAAGAATTTGTCGAGAATAAGGTTTTTTTGTGCGCCAAAGGGTTACAGTTCCGATCAATAGGTGAGCTTGGAAGGTAATCGGCATTATAAAATTTAATTACGGAAGACGCACTTCACTCAACGTCAACGCCTGCGTAGGCCACTCCGTCGGTTTGTGTCGAAGCCCCACAGCAGGCTACTTCCTGCAGAGGAAATCGCTCCTTGTCAATTTGGAAGCAATTGGAATTCCGCGCCAGGCGAGAGCATGGAATCGAGAGTATGGTTTGGAGATTTCATGTCCGCCAAGAAATTGCTACTATCCTCGACGAATTAGCTTCTCGTGCTTGATTCCGACCCATAACTTAGCAACAGTGGCATATCGGGAAGCGAGCTAAGCATTATTTTGACTCTATTTCCCATCGGACTGAGGTTGATGGGAGTTCTGAAGGCCACACGTTGGGCTCAAGCACATGGCTGCGATGTAAATATGTCATATCAAATGAAGCCTGCATGATTATTACATTCAGAATATCACATTTGCTATTCTGTAAGATGTAACAGCTTCGTAACCAGAGGGGATGCACTGTGTGTATGCTCCTCACTATGACCCTTAAAGGATTTTTCCTAAGGCATAAGTAGCATTTTCGAACGAGGATATGTCATTCCAGTCGAGCCAGCAAGGCTAGGCTTCCACTACCTGCTAAATATCCACTCCATCGCCAAAGGGCTTGCTGGCGCGATAAAGTTTTAAAAAACAACGAACGTTTTGTCCACTTGTGTAGCCATCATGGGTAAATCAATATCTAGAAGAAAATTACCATTAAAAGAAGCGCTTGCCTTTTTGCAGTTTCAAATTTGTTACTTGTATGTTCTGTTTGAGCTCAACTCTCTGACCATTACTTAAAACAGTTGCAGGTTAGTCGAGCTGGCATCCGATCAAAGCTGCCATGCCTCTCTTAGGAAGCAGTTGCGCCTAATCTTGGATGCTCGTCAATGAAAATCGTGGATCATAGCAGCATTAAAAGGAAACTCCCGACCTCTTTTGTAGAAGAGCTGGTGGCCTATCAAGGACATGCAAGGCTTTCTATCATTCACAGATTCAGCAAGAATAATTAATAGATTTAATATATATATATATATATATATATATATATATCTGTATGTATATATGACCTGAATCCTCGTTTTTTAATATCTGTATATACATAATAACAATAATAATGATAACAATAATAATAATAATCATAATTATAATAATAATAATAATAATAATAATAATAATAATAATAATAATAATAATAATAATAATAATAATAATAATAACAATAATAATAATAATAATAATAATAATAATGATAATGATAATAATAAATATTAAAAGACCATAAGCCACACGGTTCGTGGTAGCAGGTAGTATGAATTTGGGGTGCTTGTCGACTCGAAGAATTTTAATTAGCATAATGACTCTGATAATCACGTTGATCGAGTTGCCCGAGTCGTCATCAACGAGGTTATGTGTGATGGGATGTCTTCTCGCACATTCACATAGAGTTTCGTTTCCAAGTTTACAATATTATGAAATGCTTCTCCTTTGACGCACCTGCTCCGAATGACTGCAGGATTAGAATGACCACGGGCTATAAGATTCCAACTCGAGGTAATAAGACACTTAGGACGAGTTTGCTTCCTCGTACAAATTAACGCGGCACTTTTGTCTGCACGCGTTTAGGTGCGATGCATGGATCCTTTTGACGTAGCAGTTCCGATGAACCGCGTGCTGAGTGGCATCCAGACCCGAGTCAAACTCGCCGCTTGCAATCGCCTTTTGGAAAGTTGATTTATGAAATTCCTTTTGTGTGGAGGTGCCACTCGATGAAGGCGTCTTGTCAGCGGTAAGACGTTGCACACCCGGTGGTGTATACCCACGGGCACGCTGGGGGACACGACGCCACATTAGGAAATAGTTGCAGTACTTTTTTGAAGCTCGAAATGTAATACGGGCCCTTGCAATCGATGCTAGGCTGCAGATGATGATGGGGGGGGGGGATTTAGGGGTTTCTAGGCTGGTATGTCACTCAAACGCACACTAAAACGACAACAACTTTACGACAACCTGCGTTACGACGTGTCGTGATCGTGATAGTGATGCTGATGGTGATGGTGATAGTGATAGTGATGGTGATGGTGATGGTGATGGTGATATTACATTCCTGTAATGACGGAATTGCATTGTCTTGGCACTTCTCTTCTCTAGGTGATTCTAACCGTTTGTCTGTATACAAGCATGTCCAATATTAGGACCCCAGCAAGTAAACAAAGCACTTAGAAATCTTTAAATGATTCTACAGCTTTTTATCCATCTCTCAGACAAGATCGTTGGTCGCCTGACCTAAAATCGGCATTCGGCATTTTAAAGTCTTAGCTTGATTCCATTCGCGATACACGCTTTTGTCTCAATAGGCACCTGACGAATAGGCACCTGACGAATAGGCACCTGACGAATAGGCACCTGACGAATAGGCACCTGACGAACATGCACCTGGCGAATAGCACCTGACGAATAGGCACAAGAGCCTGGTGTTAAACGCAGGACGCATAGCTCCTAAGATACCATTTTAGCCAAACAAATTCGTAATTTTCTGCCTTTCGAGTTGTCGTCGTATGTATTCGGAATAATACCCAATAGCAGCACTTTAGAGACGAACACACTACATGCAAAGATGCACACGGACATAACTTTTCGTTGTCAATTTGTGGTTATTTCAGCTAAGAGAGCAGCTGGTGTCGGTTATATGTAAGGATCTTTGTCTACCATGGGAACGGCCCCATCCCTTCGATAGTACTTACGGTCAAATCGATTAGTTATTTTATGGCTTAATCGATTATTTATTTTAGATTTGACCAGGTCCCTTCGCAGAAACTATGCAGAAATAAAAACAAGGATTAAGTTGCTCTTCAACCAATCACAATAGCCAATAATCACTAGTTTCAATCACATGTCACTGACGTAGATAGATAGATAGATAGATAGATAGATAGATAGATAGATAGATAGATAGATAGATAGATAGATAGATAGATA
>QQSS02229292.1:0-10346 GCA_003687565.2 Craspedacusta sowerbii | reverse complement strand
TATATATATATATGGTCATGTTCATCATTTCAACTCTAGCTTCAAGTGCTAAACCATGTGCGTATTTCTGGACGCAAACCATTCGTGCCAGCCAACAAAACAACATGAAAGTTTTCTAACGACTTCGAGTCCTTAAGAGATAAAACTTCTCTAGTTGAGAATTTACTTTGCAGGCTTGCTTCCTAACAGCGCTACACAGCAGCAGTTGCAGGCCTGTGTTCGCTCTCTTTCCGACAGTCGAATCCTCTACATATCAAAGCAGCTCCTGCATCCGAATGAAATACTTATTCCTAATGACGAAGGTCTCTCTAAAAGGTCGTAGCCAATTCCCAGGATGGCTCAGCAAACACTTAATGCCAAGCTGATGTTGTCAAATTAACAATACTGGCAAGTATCTTTTCGAATCCGCAGCTGGTAATCATCTGACCTCGAGAAAATATATTCATTCCCTGGTTCCTACTCTCGTAGGTAATCATCTGATCTCGATTTTCACTCTAATGGTGCTTTCTCATGAAGATATCTCATATTGCTATCTCTGGATCATAATCTCAATCACAGTTTACGTGGCGCACCCGGGGGATTCAAGGGGGGTTGATTGTGCGTGGGATGAGTTGAAGCCGGATGAGATGCCTCGGGATGGGACTTGGCGTCCTGCTAGGGTTTGCTGGAACGGGAATTCTCAACGAACATCCTCACTTGATCTTATACCCGGTTGTGTAGCTGCTTGAGAAAGCTCTACGTGCCTCGAAACGTCGGTGGAGCCGTTGGAAAGTCTTCTCATGGTGGTCTTCGATCGGATATTAAGCTATGAATCCGAATCGCACCAATCTCGCTGTGTACGAGCCGAAGCATCAAAGATGCCTCTGCTAGCTTATGCTAACCTGGGTGGTGTAGAGCCATTTGGAAGTTCTTTTCAACCCGGCTTTTTCTTTAAAGCCAGGTATCCCCACAGAAATTACACGCAGAGTATGTACGAATTTTATTATCTAATAAACTAGAAAATCGATATTGACAGTTAACCCACAGAAACGCTGTGAAGACAGTAACCACCTTCTTAATGACGAAGTTCCGCGAGGACGTTCGCGTGGATCGATCCATGATAGGATATCATTTCCTTTTCGCTCGACATCGCGTGAAACTATCAAGACAGTCATGACTCTGGAATTCGGCTTTTGAACCATCCATTCTTGTAAATAATGATTGTGCAAGGTTATTAAATGGGCTTAACACGGATGATTTGAGGCGTGGCGCAATATTTGCCATATTTTAATCTTAACACGGCCACACGGATAGGCCGGAAATTAGCTAACAGGTGAGCGGCTTTGTCATACGGTGTGCGTAAGGGTGGTGAGGTAAGAGCGTATAAATTTACCGTTTACTCCTCAATAAGAGCAACAATGTGATTGGTCTGTTATCACGTCATCTTGCGGCAGTCTGGCCTGCGAGATGGCGACCGGTCAGCAGTTGCTGCTGATGGAGATAAGTTTTAGCTGGCATGGAATTCCTTTTTTTGCTGTTGCTGAGTCTGTAATCGAAACCATAAACCCTAACCACGATCGTCAAAAAAATTTATATTAAATAAAAACAAATTTTATTCGAAGACAATACTCTAGTACCCTGGCGCGTGGTCGCCATATTAAATTTCAAGGCATGCCGTGAGAATTGGACCAATCGTGGGTTGAGGAATAAACGGTAGTTACGGTATGGTTAGGGAGATTTTCTTGCTTTTTGAGTAGTGACAATATGCATAGTTTGGAAGAATTTCTTGTTTTTTATTTTTAATTTTTTTTTGTTTTTAGTGTACGCAAAACGTAGAATTCAACGGAAGTCCAGTAAGTCCGTTCTTGACATTCGCAGTAAACACGGCAATCCCTGGTTTACTAATATCCGTGTGTACTCAATGCTCTCCATTACCCTACCAATCAAAACCAATAGACCAAGGGAATGCTGAATGTGCGATGTGCACCTACGCATTTGAGAGCTTATGTTCTCGTTTCCAGGGGTTTCGAGTTCTTAATGGGACTCCAAGCAGTTGCTTGGCCAGTTAAGACTCCAACCAAAGGTCTCGGACGAGTCCCTTGGCCGGTACGAAACGTGCCTGTTAGTATTTGTATTGGTATTTAAAGTCAGATTCACCAAATACAAAATATGTTCCAAAATACAAGAAGCAATACATGCTGATTAAAATATATACCTAAGGCTAGCCATTTGATAAATATATTTCATATATAACTAAACCGATCCATGTACATGGCATGAAAAGGATTGAGGTGAGCGAACGTAAACCGACAGCATTCAAGGCAGAGGAAAGTTTCTTGCCGCAAAGATGTTCTGACTGTCAGGAAATCAAACTTATATTGACAGAACACATGGCACTTACAAGGCCAATCTCAAATCTAGCAGACTTTTATGTATAATCTAAACTTACAACAAAAAAATATATTATATACATGACTAGAAAGCTAACTAATAAGAATCTATACCTACAACAGAACGCTTAAACTTAGGCCCATCTCGGTAATTCGGTTTAGATAGTTCTTCAAAGGCAGCAGGTTCTGCATGTATGCTTTCTAGTCAGGTATATAATACATTTTCTTGTTCTAAGTTAAGATTCTGCATTCAAGCTTTCTTCAACGTAGTCAGCGGTGTGAGGGGCACAGACTGCATTAATTAAGTTGCATAAACTTACTCGACCCCCTGTCAAGCTATTAATTCAAATGCTAGATAGAGCTTTGTAAATCCCTGTGCGAGTCATGCCATACTTTTTTGCGACTCTATACTATACCTTTTAGTATCTAAATTATCTAAATTACAGGGGCCACTCGCCAATGTTTGACTCCCTGTTTGAATTAGTTCCGACAGGTCCGCTAATGAACAGGAAACGAGCTCCCTGAGGATGTTCTTGAATATTTTAATTAGACCTGAGTGACAGAAGAGCGTGCACATGATTATTGTACTCGTTGTTATAAATTGACTAAATGGAAGTTATTTGTGTACTGCTAATTTCCGTTGGCAAAGAGATGTAATGACGGCGCCATGTTTGGGATGACGGAAGAAGCTTGCTGAACTCCACAAGCTTCCTCCTCCACCATTGTGCGCCGTTTGGTCTAACCTTTCCATCTCGATCAAATTAACAAATAGCACAGACGAACTAATAAACTAATAAATTTGTTTAGATTACTAGCCTAAAAGGATAGATAACCGTAGACAAAAAAGTTCTCTCAATTAATTAAAAAACACGTCATATTTGACATAATCAAGTAAGACATTAGTAAGACATTTGTCCTTCACAACGACCTGGTGCACTTAAAATCTCTATGCATGGAAACATATGATGACAGTTAGCGAGTATTTTCAATACCATTATTGTAAAGCTAAGGTGAACACTTGCTTCCAGATTAAGTTAGGAATTACTAATATCGACCAGTGAATGTTCAATAGTCCTTGCTTGTAGCTTCGCGAGCTATGTGAAATCAATTAATCGAGAAACGAGGTGGAATGGAAGTTGGTCACCTTTCGCTACTGCTTCGAAAAGCTAGCGTTAATAGAAACCAGGCATGCGGGGGGTTTCTACTTACGGCACTATGCCCCATGTTTCGAATAAGCGAAACAAAACAAGCAGACAACGTGCCCTCGACATTCAGGCCAACAAAATTGCCTGCGAAGTCATTCGTTCGCTGGCTTTTGTGAGCGATCTTTTGCTTTCAGTTGAAGTCACAGTTGGTTTATCTGGTGTTCAGCTTCACTTGACACGACACCTTGTAGCGTGATTGATGTCCTGCTCTTGCCAGACAATAGAGGCGGTGCAAATATCTGCCCAGGAGTGATCGGCTGAAGAGAATCCGGTAATCTGATTGGTTGCGATTACAAGCAGAAAGGCGACACTGCGCCACTAATTCGCATCATCCGAACCGCTTTGGCAACAGAGCAAGGTTGCCTCAATCGGAGACTGGCAGGCAATTGTTTTGTCGTCAGAGAATTGTTGTGATTTATTAGCGAAGGTAAACGGATTTCGCTGAACTTTTATCAACGCATGTAGCAGGTACTTGAGCATGGGATGTGCTCCGAAAATAATTCTCATTCGTTAGCTTGGTTTTCTAGCAAAGAGACGCTAATTGAGGCACGTGGGTTTGCGCCGAGCTATTGTTGAAGAGCTCAGTCCGTTTG
Source organism: Craspedacusta sowerbii (assembly GCA_003687565.2). Taxonomy (NCBI): domain Eukaryota; kingdom Metazoa; phylum Cnidaria; class Hydrozoa; order Limnomedusae; family Olindiidae; genus Craspedacusta; species Craspedacusta sowerbii. The sequence continues at coordinate 6,179 of QQSS02229292.1, read as the reverse complement.
TTTTCCAGTGTCTGTTATGGCGCGAAGCACCGGAGTAGAGAATTCATAAATTTTGGATTTTATCTTGATCATGGATGTAGTAATTTGCGGATTTTTAAATGAATTTTTGGAATGTAGAGGCTCGCCTCGTTGCAAATCTGGGGTTACAAATTGTCGCACTGCACTTCTTCGTATAGTATATGTTATTGTTCTGTTAGCATGGCCTAGCTTGAAAAACATGTCGAATTGCAACGCACTAGATTTGGACAGAGCGGATAAACGTATCCAGTGCGAGCGAATCAATGTGGAGTTGTGCGAAGGAATAGGTTACAATTCGACGATACGCATGGGGGATGGGCTAGCGAACCCATTCACCGGCAAAGAAAGCCAGCGTGAAACCAAAGAGGAGCTTTCGACGTTTTATCCGTTGCTTGCTACCGGATGTCATCCCGATTTGAAAATTCTGCTCTGCAGTGTATACCTCCCATTTTGCCCGGGCAACATCAAAAAAATGGTTGTCGCCTGTAGACCGCTATGTGAACGAGTTATGGGTCTCTGTGTTTCGTATCTTACTCGTGTCGGCCGCCTGTGGCCAGCCAGCTTGAATTGTTCGCGGTTCCACGAGACGAACACTGTTGATCGCCTGTGTATAGATCGGGGCATAAGCTCTCCCACCGGGTCGGATACCCTGCCCGTAACTGTTACACCCCCTATCTCCAAAGCCCCTGCCTCCACCAAGGAAACCCGGGCATTGCGTTCAACCACATCGTCTACTGAAGCTGTCGTTAGAATTCTCTCCCACCGAGCTTACTGCCGCGCATTATACGCCAGAAACGAAGAGAATTATTTTTACGTGGAGAAAATTCGCGCATGCGCCTTGGCTTGCTCTAAGGACGGTTTGTTTACGTACAAGGAGAAGCAGTTGATAGAGAGATGGCTGACCGGTTTGGCATACATCTGTGCCTGCGCTTGCATCACCGCCATCTTCGTCATCATGTTCAATTTCAAAATGGCGAATTTTCCCGAGCGAGCCATCATCTTTGTAACGGTGTCGTACGTTTTCTACTCGCTAGCCTTCATCGTCCGTATAGTGATGGGAAGGGAGGGTCTGAGTTGCGACAAGGAGGACGGTAGGCACTACATGCTGCTGGATGGGTCGGGGAACATCTTGTGCGCCAGTGGCTTCCTGCTCGCCTACTGCTTCTCCATGGCACAGAGCGTCTGGTGGGTGGTGCTCACCCTCACTTGGTTCTTGCGAGCTGGTCTCGGCTGGAAGGCGGAAAGGGTCAACGCCAAGTCGGGTTATTTCCACTTCTTCGCCTGGGGTTTGCCCTGCGCCAAGGCGGTCGTAGCTCTGGTCTTGCGGAAGATCGACGTAAACGAGCTCTCGGGAATCTGCTACGTCGGCGGCCGGTTGGAAAGCCTGCAGGCCCTCCGCGGGTTCGTTCTCGGCCCTCTGTTTACCTACCTGGTCATGGGTTGTGCTTTTCTTATATGCGGTTTTGTCGGCCGGTTTGCGGCCGCCTTTCATGCCGCACGTCGTTCGTGTGTGGATCGGACTAAACTTGACGGTCGCTTATTGTCGGCCGGCCTTTTTGCCGTTCTCCATTCATGTTTCTCTACCTACGTCCTGGCCAGCTACTTCTATGAGTATGTGAACAGGGAGAGCTGGTTTCTCGATCCCTCCTCGGCAGGTCCAAACTTCTCTGTATTCCTTCTTCGCACCGTGTTGGACTTTAGTATTGGGATCTCGGCAGCAATGTGGCTGCTGCTGCGACATTTGCCCTTACTTTGGGCGAAATTTCGGCAGCATTTATGCGCGTCGTCGTCGCAGGACATGGACAGTCAGCTGGAGCCTTTACATTCGGGAGGCGCTCAGTTGAACTCGAATTGCTTGCGTGATCGGCACTTCGCGGATATCGGCACGAACGAAACGAGTATTTAAAGTTTTGGTCTTTGCGGTCGCCTGTCATACGACTCAAGATATGGTTTCCACCTCCTGAGAGGGTCAAACGATCGTTTGAGCTTGCATTAGCAGCTGTTGAACATGCAGCGACACATTCCCGATATATAGTGAATTATAGCTTTTTGTTGCAAAGAAATTTGATAGGTATGTATATATATACGTTTTAGTGCAGAGATCAGTGTTTCATGATTGCAGAACGTCATCCGTGACGTCTGTCGTGACGTCACCGTTCAGCGTGACGTACTTCTGCTAAGGCTCTTGCTTGTGGAGGAGTGGGCGTGGGAGGGGGCAATAGTGTTTGTGCGTGGATTTTGCATATCTGTTTGCCAGCCTACGAGCACACAACTCCAAAAGGTATGGTTGACCACTGAAGCATTCCCCGACAAAGATTGATAATACTTTTGATCAGAATTATAAATGATTGGAATAAACGGATTCTCCTAAGACATTGTACTAATATGTTCACAGAATATTAAAAGTTTGTATGGATATCTGAGCGACTGAGACCAAATAACGCAATACTGCACATGCACACACGCACACGCACACACACACACACACACACACTCACAAACACTCACAAACATACCAACCTAGCACCAATACCGGTCAAAGTTGGCATCATGGATCAGTCCATGAGAGTGGGGGTGTTTGTGTTTCGGAATGGACATTTCTCCGTGATTAACTCGAGTGCTTTCTTATCAACAGCTGCGCATGCGTGCTTGCAAGCTAAACTTTATTTCGTGCCTCCTTGGAACACCTTTCTGGCGCCTCTAGTCGTCGGTCGTGGTGGCGGGTGGAGTGGTGATTAAGGCTTTTATTGGGATTAGATCTTGCGCGCAGGCGCGGTTCGCGCATCTATGTTTGCCTTGCTTGCCGACAATAAAACAGTTCACCGCGCCTCCCCCTGTTTCGTCAGCCTGTGGTTTGTGCAGGGGGTAAGTAGCTGGAGTGCTATGATGTACTGATGGGAATTTAATAAAACTTATCCGCACTTGATTTTATTTTAAATTTAACGAATGTAATAATTTACTTAAGCCTGACAACACGAATACACAAGCACAAACCTATGCAACACACCGCCACATAAAAGTGATTAGACCCGATAGAAAATCTGAATGTTTGATCGAGAATGTTCCTGTTCAGCAGTTCTTCCAGAAGTTCCTCAAACATAAAATCCAACTGATGTTCGTTCTATTTAAGAAGGCGGCAAGAACGTGACTGTCAAATACTCAATAACTCTGCATGTGTTTGCAGACAACTTCATACTGCTTCGTCGTTCCGGGGGTAAGTAAGTGCGCGAATGCGATTTTCTCCGTTTCGTTCCGGGGTTTTCCGGTGGTTTTAGCTGGTTCCCTTTCCGGAAGCCGAGAAAGCAGAACTGCCAAACAAAGGGGAAGACCTCGTTACAGGTTCGTGCCTGTATGAATGAGCGAGTTTCTAGCCACTCCAGGAGTTGGAGCTTCCCAGGCTCAGCAAGAATTCTATGGCTATAGAGCGAAGATTCGCGAGTTCAGAGTTTCGTGAATTCCGGGTGCATTGGAATAGAACGTTAACATGACGTTGTGTGCAGGTTCATCGGGTTTATGTTGGTGGGATGGTGGTGGTGGTGGTGGTGGCGGTGTGTGTGTGTGTGTGTGTGTGTGTGTGCGTGTGTGTCTACATGAGAGGGCAGTGCAGATCAGGTGTTGCGAGACCATTACAAGTTCTTTCATTAGTCCTCATAAGTTTTCTTTTTAAATTTATACGAACAAGTGACCTAAAAATGTTTCGTCAGAATCGTTAGTCATTTTCGAGGTGAGTGTGACCTCGCATGTCCTAGTCGGGCGTACAGTACGCTACATGACTTAACGATCGCGCATTCGGACGAAGTGTCGATACGGCGATACGACGGATGTTGGATAAGCTACACCTTTACGCAGGAATAGGAAAACCCGCCAGTCAAAAAGTTTTTAAGCTTTTCCCAGGTAGCCGAGCAGGTAGCGAGGCAGTAAAAACCAAACATCACTTCACTGATTGATAGATCTATTTACTTCATATTCTCAATCGAGCTGCACGTAAACTAGAGCCCCCTCTCCCAGCCAAAAAGCGTTCATAAAACAAATATAGACAGTTCTCTTTCAAGCTATCTTACGTTATCCGCTCCAGCAGAATTTAACTTTAAAAGAAATATTTCGTATCCACACGAGGTACGCATCACAAAGATGCATTTATAATATTAACAAATTTAAAAACACCGAGAAAAACAAAAAAAACTTAAAATAAAGCTTGGAAAGCTACGCTTTAAAAATATATACCTACTGATGCGTATGACAAGCGATGCAACAAAAACCACGAGCACGGCTAGCTGCGGAGCAGCATTAAAACAAAAATTCATTCCAAGAGTGGTCAGAAAGTCCTCGTAGTCGAGTACACACACACACACACACACACACACACACACACACACACGCACACAAATACACATACAAACAAGCGCCCCCAAATACACACGCGACAGAAAAGCCCATCGGTCGCACCTCATACGTTCCCCGGTATAAATGCAAAATGCGAACACCAACTACTCTTAATACCTAACATTTATCAATAATTCTCAATGGAGAACACGGGTAAAAATTAAGTTTCTAGAAGATTAGGTGTAGTTTGGGTGTTTGCTCATGTGCTTTTTGCGCGCTTGTGATCTTTGTGCGATGGCGTGAAAGGGAGCAGGAGTGTTTGCCACACCTTCTAAGAAGTCAAATAAAAATAAACAACAACAACAACAACAACTTTGCCGCCGGGAACGCAAACATACCTACGGTAGCGCCTAGTGTGGTTCAAGGAGAATCTCGTTTGCAAACCCAATACAAGCCTCATACCTATGCGACCTCGTTAGTTTCGTAGTTCGTTAGTTTCTCTAATTTCTAATATCTTCACGACGACAAAAAATAAGAACAATAACAACAACAACAACAAACGTGTCGCTTGAGGAGAGGAGCGGTCGAACGAAGTTTCTTGACGAGCTGCAGTTGTGGTCCGCATATGTGGCATGTCGTAGCTCGAAGAGAATTCCTACAACAAACCTCACTTCTTTCCAAATACCTTCAGAATCCCGTCGAAGCCGTTTCAGTAAGCCGGTGAATGGCGCGGTAAAGTAGTGCACAGTTGCCAGCACTACCCAATAAGCCCGCCTCATCATTTTGCTCGTAGGGCAAACTAGGCACAATCTAGAAATGCATAGATTATCCAGAAATGCATAGCTTATCTAGAAGTGCATAGATTATCTAGAAATACATAGATCATCTAGAAATGCATAGATTACCTAAAAATGCATAGATTATCTAGAAATGCACAGATTATCTAGGAATGCATAGATTATCTAGAAATGCATAGATTATCTAGAAATGCAGATATTGCCCCTACTCCTATGCAGGGCGCCTTCCCGAGTCCAGCTGCCATGCACGGATTGCGCCCGCTACGAAATCTACGACGAGAAAGATTTCCTGCTGCAGATCCGAAGAGCGACGAAGAAATTCGACTTAAGTAAGGACGTGGGGAGAGCGAGCTCAGCTTAAGCCCATCTAAATTCATGTCCTGCCCCGCAAATATTATCCGCATCCACATTAAAAAAATAAAAAAACAAACAAACTGCAACAACAAAACTTAAAACAAAAATGATAAACAAGATGCGACGAGGAACTAAAATGGTCAGACATGCGATAAACAAATATATTCTTTGACACAAACAATAGAAAAACACTCCGTCGTTGAACAGACGTGGCCATAAGACAGCGCCCAAACCAGATTAAGTATTTAACGGACTGCATATGCGACGAGCTCATTGGCGGAGAGACTAACCATAAAAAACGAAGGACTTCCGATTCATATGATGACTCCTTCGTCTCCATCGCGTCTCTTCTTTACTAGATGCTCCAATTCTCGAACTCGGTTCTCAAGATGTAACTTGTCCATCTCAGATGCCCTCGTCCACTGCGACTCCATCTGGCGCACCTTGTCATCAAGCCAAAGCTGGACGGCAGCTTGCTGATCCTTGGAGAGAGCTGCAACAGGCGCGGGGATTGCTCCTGAAGCATCCGCCAAGGACTCCCCTGGATCAAAAGATTACCATGATTGCAAGAAGATTCCCTCCGAGTTGAACGTCACCAGCCATCGGTCGACAAGCAGTCAGTCAGTCAGTCAGTCAGTCAGTCAGTCAGTCAGTCAGTCAGTCAGTCAGTCAGTCAGTCAGTCAGTC
>QQSS02229281.1:0-10346 GCA_003687565.2 Craspedacusta sowerbii | reverse complement strand
GCCTTGGGACCATGTAGTGTATCATAGGCGTAGTGTATCATAGGCTTATGTAAACACTATTCGAGAAAAAAATATTTCTGAAGTTTAAAAAATTATTATTATTATTATTATTATTATTATTATTATTATTATTATTATTATTATTATTATCATTATTATTTTTAAAAGTAGTTCAAAGTACTGAGAGCGATGTTCAAGAGGACATGATCCAAGGCGCCATGCCTAGAATTAGTGAGTGGTGCCGAGGTCTACCAAATTTGTCGTTATAACATGAAAAATATATGAAGTTTAAAAATATTATGATTATTCGAGGTCTACCAAATATGTCGAATAGCCTAAAAAATAAATAGGTTTCAAAAAATATTGTTAATATTGTTATTATTATTATTATTACTTATATCAAGTTGTAGCTAAATTATTGGACCGCCAAACAAAATGATTACTCTACAGACCACGATCTTGAAATCAAGAAACGTTTCTGGAGTTATGGCAAGAAAAATTTATCGCTTCCGTCCCTTGTTCATTCAAGCGAATGTGAAATCGCTTTTTCTCGATTTCTCTCTGAATCCCTCGGTTAAGGAAACCAGTTGCTCATTTTAATGCTGCTCCTTCCACCTACAAAGAGATCTGCCAGATCATCAATCGCATGAAACCTCCACCTCTTCACGCCCTATCGCCCTAATTTCAATTATCTGTTTCAAGCGCCGTCAGTGTCTGCGCAACTTTATTGCAGCCGAATGCTGCGAAGACCTAGCTGCCGCCATGTACCATGGCCATGGCCCCGACGTACCAGCATTCTCATCCATTAGCAGGGAGACACTGCCGACCTTTCAAACTTCCTATTACGCTGGAGCCGGCAACGCCGAAGATACTTATTTCACTCATGCAGAAAAGAATCTTTACCCTTCTCGGTAAAGAAAAAGGTTAGCCAGAGAGCCACATACAAAAAGGGCTAACCCCAAAATATAGCGGAACATTGGAACCCCTATCCTCAAGGACATACCTAATAGATCATGCACGCCGAAAACGACGCAGTGTAGCCTTCACGCTTCTCGACCAAATGAATGCGTTCGGGGAAGCGCATTTTCATGTTTCGCGCACTTTCATGGTTACGCCCTGAGAACTTTCTGAAAGGATTCGCTCCAGGATTCGGCAGTTCCGAGTACAGGCTAATAGGTCACATTATGAACCAACTCGGATTTATAGGAGCTTGAAGATTTTTTCGATGGATTTTAAAAATGCTATAGAAAAGTTCGCCATGACATCATCAAAATCGTCCTCGACTTCCATAACATCGCTAAAGATATATCCGAATTGGTTACAGGAACGCTAGTCTGTCAAGCTTCAGTAATGAGTGGTCTAGACGGAAGTGCAAAACCTATATACGCATTGTACATGATTCTAAAACAGAATACACTTGAGGTCTGAAATAAAAACTATTCCTATTACATGTGATCGTCAGTTTCGAGACTTAAGGACGCATGCTGCCAGGCTCTTGTGTACGGAATTAAACATTAGCAAAAATTTTGAGGGGATTAAAAGCTCGTCAGAGTAGCAGCATCTATATTCGAACGTTGGATTCGAACCACTTAGCGCTGGTTAGAACGAGAATGCAAGAGCAAAAAGTGATCAGATGATAAAGCGTAGAAGGTCATTGGAGAATCCCTTAACACCAAAGAGGTGACTTTGTTGCCCTGCTCGCAGAAAGATTGGTATATACTACAAACCTTTCTTCCAGGCAAGTGTGCCTATCGATAACAAATCCGTCAGTTTATTCGACGATACCTCCGACAATTATCTTGCTAGTATTTATGGCCCCGAGAACATGAAAGCGTGACCATGTCAAACTCATGAATGAATACATGGAATACTGGAAACTAGAAACCACAACATCAACTCTGAAACACGGCAAAAGCAACCACTAATAACTGAGATAAGCAGCAGAACTTTTGCGAAACAAAGTCAGCAACAAACTCGATACCGATGCCTTGAGATTAGATCGCAACGCAAAGATTGATATAAATTTCTTGTTTTACTTCTAAGTGGAAATAAAGTCGCGCGTAAATCCAAGGTTTGGCTTAAAACTTGTGTCAAATTCCTCTCCCAAGGCGTTCAAGGCAATAATCCTCTTTAAACTTAATTGTGCTGGAGTTTCTCGGCCAACTATTGACTTAATGTGTACCTATCTCTCTGGTCGGTTCCAGCGAGTTATCTGGAATGGTGCAACGTCTTCCTGGAAGCCTGTTCTGGCCGGCGTTCCCCAAGGTTCTATATTAGGACCCTTACTATTCCTTGTATATATAGATTACTTAATCACAGACTTCAGAAGTGATGGGCGCCTCTTTGCGGATGATGTCTCTCTGCTTTCCATTGTGCATAACAATCAGACCTTCGTAATAATGTCCCAAGAGATAGCCTTTTGACTATTTATAAGTCGTTTATAAGACCCCTCGTTGACTACGGCGATGTTATTTATCACTCACCATTTGGAACTTCATCTCTTGCCAAATTAGAATCCACTCAATACCAAGCTGCCTTAGCTATATCGGGTGCCTGAAAAGCCACCTCAGCTGTAAAACTTTTTGAAGATTTAGGATGGGAAACCCTGGCCGTAAGGTGCTGCTATAGAAGACTTCTCTTACTCTGGAAAATCATTTTAAAAGTGACACCTGCATACTTGCTCGCTTTGGTTCCAGCTAGATGCATGAGATACAGACGCAGGAGACCACTCGACTACATAAGCTACGATTGTCGTACCCTAAAGTTTAAAGCTTCGTTCTTCCCAGTCGTAATCTCTGACTGGACTAACTTAGACAAATCACTGCTTGAATCCGAAACGTACACAAGCTTAAAAAATGCATTGATCCGAATCTACGCACAAAATCCATCATCCAGCAGGCCTTCGGTTTTTAACCCAACTAAGACTTGGGCTTCGTGCCCTGCGTACACATAAATATCTGCATGATTTTGCAGATGTTAAGGACTCAAATTGCTTAATTTCATACGACGATATTGAGGATGCGACCCACTTCTTGCTCGAATGCAGTGCTTTTGCCACCCATCGTACCACCCTAATTGACACTGTTTCTAACCTATTAGGGTTTTCCGTATCTTGTGTTTGCGCCGATGCATTATGCACAATTCTTCTATATGGTCTTCGTGAGCGCGATAGTGCTGTTAAAAGAAATGTTCTTCTTGCAACCATCAAATTCATTTTTGATACCAAGAGGTTTTATTAAATATGGTTGAGTGCTAGTCTTCCGCCGGCGAAATTCTTGACTTGGGTTTTACTAACGTTTATTGAAATCGATGTATGTCCTTTGTGGAGTTGCAGTTGTCTGATCCTATTCTCCTCACGGGGGTTCCGTTTTAGATTATTTCAGTTTTAGTTTTATTTTTGGTTAGGTACCAGGTATTGCATAGTTTTATTGTGAATGTTGTGAAATTTACATGCATAAAAAAAGGCAATAACCTTTATTATACCTAATTGGATACTGGAATCTACCATGAGATAAGTAAAATATGTTGCCACATGAAATTAAAACGGCGAGCTCACCATGCGCGCTGGACCAAATATCATTTATTCGCGTATATTCTGGAGGCAGATAACCATTCCGACGCTTTGGGAAACCATTTTTATCGACAACGCTTGTGGGCCAGGGTGCTCTGCAAATTTTCGAAAAATTATTATCCAAAATGATAGGAAGAGTAAATTTGGAGAATCCTTTGCATATTTAGGAAAACCATGTCATGGATTCCTCCATGATTGGATGGTAAGATCCGCATTGCTCAGCAAGCAGCGATTCGTACCTACTATTCCCTGTAAATATTGCACGCACGATATTAAGTAAGACGGGCAGTCTTTTAAGTGGGTCCAACACCTTAATAAACTGTCAAGAAACTACCTGACAACTGCGTAGTTAATGTCAGTATAATTCATGCGTAATTGCAATCTGGAGGAGGGATAGTATGGAAAAAGTTGTGTATAAAGGCGAAAATGTAAGGGAGAACAGGGTGAGTGTAGAGAGAGTATAGAAGTAGCGCTTACAATACATAGTCTAATCCCATTTCCAGTTTTCTTTCTAGTTTCCCCGAGCCGAAGAAATCCTAAATTTTTGGTACTGTGACCAGGATTTCGTTTTTAGATGAATAATAACACTTATAATATTGATTTTGGGGTTTTTACGCTCACGGCGTGATATTCTAGGTACTGGCAACGCGATGTGAGCTACATGTCATGCATGCATCATGTAGATAAGCTATTATGGTATCCGGTCGATCGCGTATTGCCGAAAATTTGTTGACATTGGTGAACCGTGTCTGGCGACAACTTCCATAAGAAAAGCATGACCCAGACGATCGTCACGTGACCTTCCGCACCGTGACTGTTGACATTGTCTATTAACGCCGCCAGGCTGGCCCAAACTTGTTTAATTGCTATCCACGACAGCTGGCGATGTGGCGCAAAGCTAATTAATTTGTAACCATGAATACCGTTGCCTTTGCAGTCAGACCACCAGGAAGGAGAGTCACCAGGCACCCTGTAAAAGTTGCTCATGTCACACTATTTGTCGAGGCTTATTTGTTTGGCAAGTCCTCCCTTACAAGGAGGAGTGACTGTGTCGTCTGCTGGGGCGGTCTTCGTACAAAAACCTACTTACAAATTTTCTCCTGGCAGTGAGCAACAGTGCGATTAGAAGTTTATAGGCTTAGATTATAGGTTGATGTTGTTGTTTATAGTCACAGTAGTCATAATATAGAACAGTCGCCCGAGGTTGTCTTGGTCAGCACTAGCATTCTCTTAAGCTCCTTCAGACCTCCGACCACTAGCAGACCGGATACATTGCTGCCCCTGCCTATTAAGTGCCAAGCGAGCGGGTGCGCTTTGCGCTTAAAATATAAACCACCCAACCAACCAGGTCGGTCAGTCACGTGCCGTGAGAAATTATTTTATCATTGCTCAATACTTTTGAATTTGTGTCCCTGTAGTATAGACAATATCGTATATCCAGAGCAAGTGACCTTCTGAGACATCATGAGAATGTGGAATATCGAGAGCATATCGTCGAGGTGGGCTTTCAGAAACCTATAATCGATAGACTGATGATGAATATTATAAGATAGTTGAGAGGGGGTGACAGATGAAGGACTAGTGGCTGGCTTCAGAGGGCTTGAGTTCCTTGGGCACCGCACCGTCGCTTATATGCTTCCCTTCTTTCCAACTTGCTACCCTAATGCTACATGGCTGTACAAAGCCGACACAGGCTTTATGTTTAAGAAAGCCATGAACTGTGGCTGTCACCGCAGTCAGCAATAGCAAGGTTGCTAATCAAAAAGAAAAAAACGAAAGTTCGATTACCAGGCATGACTTAATCTGGATTCAAATATTAATTGAGACCTAGACCTGTGCGCTGGCGGATACTTAATCAAAGAATTTTATCTACTAAAAGCCTTTGCAAGTACTTTCCTCCGAATAAGCGCTGCATATTACCCTTAAGATGCGCCAGCTCCAACCAAGACTAGCTGATTTATAACGTTATCGTACCTACTCCCAGGTCTTGCAAAGGCTCAATACTCAGTTGACTCATCTGCTTCCCCATACCGAGCGAGCTGCTTCTCGCCGCCTCAAATCTTTGCCCCGAGAATTTTAGTCCCGGTACCTCTACGTGTTCAAAAAGAATCCGCATGATATTGGCCGCAAGCTCTCATGCCTTATTTAAAGCAGAGGAAACATTGCTTGGACCACACGAGTTTAGAATCACTGCCTTTCAATTGTCACCTTGCATGCGAGCCTTCGTCTTTCCTAAAGGCTCCTGAAGGCAAGGAATAACATCAGGTGTTGTTTATAGATTCACTTGCGCTCACTGTTGTATTGGAAAAACCTCAATACACTTCACATCAAATGTTGAAGAGCGTTTAAGAAAGGACAAGACCTCGCATGTATGGAAACACTTGCAAGGCAGTGATTGTAACGTTGTGAGCTCCTAGCAATGTTTCTCTTCTTTAGGTCAAGCGCCTACCTCTCAATTTGTTTACTCTTACTCGGCGATGCGAAACAGCGTCTCCCACATATGCTAGACCATGACGCCCGTTTGCAGCGTAGATGGCACCTTTTGGAGACTCATTCCCTAATCGCGAAACGCCATTAAAATTCGTCAAAGCTACAAATGACAAAGCTATGCCACCTTAGAGGTCCAAAAATAAAAAATTGGCTAACAGTATGAGCCAAAACCAAACGGGACAGGTCAACCTACTTGTCTCTATTTCTTTTCCTCTCACTTTCTCAGCCTTCATTCTTAACTATGTACGTGTAATACTGAAGTGCAGAATCAACTTGCCACTTGCGTCGTCACCAAAACAAACAATATAGCTTATGATCAAGGTTGTCCGCCAGCTGTAGATGCGGTTAGCAGCCCAGGTGACCACAATCTGCCGCTTGCATAATCTCCTTTCACCTCTAACCACATTCTGCAAATTTCCCTATTCAGCCGCACCATAAAGAGAACGTACACTTCATCCTCATATCTTAATCCAGTGCCTAGCTTAAACTTAGCGTTTCTATGAACCGTGGGGGAGGGGGTTGTTTTGGTTCTTTTGAAAGACTATGATATAATTAGTACGGAGCCACTCCGTCGATAAGATCCATTATTTTTGTAACGCGATCTGATACGTACGAGATGGAGACCTAAGTACCAAATTGCAAATCCACACATTAAATGCGGACATCGCATACCTGGCCAGTCTGATTAATCAAATCTGTTTAGAACTTCATACGTCCAGTCGTCAAATCCAAAAAAACTTCAAGCAGCGAGACGCAAACAAATAAACAATTAAGCCACCGAATCACAGGCATGGTTAATCGCGAGAAACAAACAATGCGAGACGTTCGAGACCAGTGTTTACTATGGTTTTTGTCCCTCTCAAGTTGCGCTTTGGAGTTACCGCAAAGACATGAACACAAGATCGTTGCGGCAATTAACACAATTAAAGGAAGTTGAATGTTATCGTGGACCAGCCCGCCTGACGCGGACTGTGATCGATCAACTCTGCGAATTGGCTTCGGTTAGCACCTCAGAACGGAACACCGGTGGCCCCAGGGAAAAAAGTATCCCTAGTCCCCAACGACATTGGTAAACTTGATCTCTTTAGTACAACAACGGGAGGTTATGAACGGTCTTAATACTCGAAATAGCTATCCACTTTCTTTTTTAAGCCCACATCTCACCATCATTTCATAACCGCCACCATTTCTTCCGAACATGCTTACAAACCGAAAAAACGTCTCTAACTTGCTACTTAATACCCTCCGCAAGCCCTAAAATCAATGATATTACTTGGGGTCAGTTACCAAATCACTGACTGTTGATCAGCAGGGGAATTAAGATTTAGATAGAAGTTACTTGGTAGCTGAGACAACTACGGTTTGTAGCCTGCCATGCACTAAACAGCAAGTGCGAACTCGTGCACTCCAAACAGTAAGAAGCTTTGTGCCTGTGTAGCGCGCCACTCCAATTTTTAGAACCGAAATGAACGCTATGCTCAACCTCCATCTTCACAAAACTGCTAGTTTGAAACCCTTCATGTCGTCTGCCATCACTTAATAGCCATAAAGCCCCGAGTCTAGCGGGAACATTCATGAAGAATACAGGTCAAATGGGATCAATCGCTGAAAGAAATCACAACGCAGGCAAAACCTAGCCGAGGCTATAATTATCTTAGCATAGCATAGCATAGCATAGCTATAGATTCATGTGATGGCAAACACCCAGTGTTGGGATAGCAACACCGACATACCAACCGCTTCTTACGGTGACGTAAGGTCAGAACAGTAAAATGAAAGATTTGGGGGGGCACGCTATCAGTGCTACACGCAATGGCTCACGGCGAGTCGGGAAAACGCTTGAAATGATTAGACTGAAATATGGTAAAAATCTGGGCAAGTGCCTGCGATTAGACAACTTTCGTCTGGCAAGAGGTCACTAATTGCGGTTAGATAACTGGTGGCCGCATTGGAAATGAGGTCACGGGGGGTCTTAAGCGGCACCACACGCTTCAAGCAGCTGCTGTGCCTAAAGACTTCGTAAGGGGGTGGGGTGCCTTGGTGGGTTGGAGTCACTGGTGCAAGCCACCCCAAGATCAGTCAGCCCAGTCTACCAATTGACCCCAAATATCGTTTCAGATACCGAGTTCAACCGAAAAAGGAAAAGTTTAGATTATCCCAATGTTACAGTCCAACGCTGTCCAAAACGAAAAATGTTTGACGCAGGTACTACTGTGAAAGGAACCCACTACGAAGAGGTTTACTTCCATGATTTTCTTACCTAAATAATTTTATGATGAGCACGACTATGTTAAGTGCTTCGTTATCAGCTAAGGCATGTCGTAAACAGTGGACAGATGGAACAAGCAATCGAAAATCAGCTCTGGATGTCTGGGAGCTTTGACTGGAATCCCATAATTCATGTCAAGTTTAGCTGAAGATAATAATTTTAAGTAGTGGTAGATAACTGGAGAATACATTATTGAACAGCAGAAAAAATAGTCAGCGCTAGGCAGGCCACGAACTTTGAGATTACTGTCTGCAAGCTGATTACGACAGTCTTCGTCTGAGTTCGTATGCTCAAGACATCGGCCAAGATTTGTGAGCTACAGTTATGAGGCTTTCCCAGTTTGGGATTGCTGTCAACTTTGGATAGAGCCGCTATCATAAGAAAGTGTCTTACAGCAAGCAAAAGCTTGCAAATCAATCTAATTGCTTGACGGGGCTCGATTCTCGATTGCTCGATTCTCAAAGAAGCTATAGGCTTCTAAGTCATGTAAGGGACTTAATTAGACACAACTGACCGGCCCTTTCCCAATTAGAAGGGTAGGTAAAAAATGGCACTGGCAAAATGTTAAAATGAAATCCACTCAGTTACTTTGTCAGGACTCATCAGGGGTTTCCAAAGAAATGAACCGCATAGATTGAATAACAGGCGACGGTTAAGATTTTACCGTGCGCTAAAATTCATTGGCGGGATAAAGCCGACTCTAATTCATTAACTTCTAATCGTCATTTAGAAAATTCACATTTTGATTTTGATGAGATGGCACTGCGTCAGAACCGACAACGAGCTCGAGAGCGTGCGCCAGAAAAAAAAAAAACCCTTGACGTAGGCTAAAATTGACCATGCCTCGGCAACCGGCCTTTTCCTATCTCTAGAGCTGAAAAGAAGTTGAATTAAAATACCATCAATTAGCTAAAAGCTGGCCCTGCAAAAAACGTGCAACCACATTTGTGAAGTCTTATTTGAACTAGAAAATTTATCTCAACATGTCATAGGGATTCTTAGTGACAGATTGAATTAATAAATATGAAGTACCAAGCCAATCCATAACAGATTTCTAGCAACGAGAATAAGATGAGCGAATTCGACATTCTTGATAGTGTAGTGTCCTTAGCCATGAAGGACGAACCGAATGTTGACCTCTTTGTAATTAACATTTAAACTCAACAATAGCGCCCTTGTCTAATTATGCTTGTCAACAGATTTTTGATTGGGTGATTTAGAAATTGGAAGATATGACGAACGAGAGTCCGGCAGATAAACGCGACAGCAAGCAGGCGTTTTTGTTTCGGTCTTCGTGTATCGTTAAATCGGCGAAGCAAGACACTACAGATAGTTCCTAATCATAGTTACAGTGACAAGATAATAATCCAGGCCTCCTATCCCAAAGTAGCAGATATAGATAAATACAAAGATTGCATTTTGCGTACGCTAAGGCTTCCTCTAAATATCCTGTTTTTGTAGAGAACCAAATTTATGAAAAATGATTTTGACACGTTTGTAAATGTTTGGGTTACCACCTCAGCATTGGAACGCGTTGAAATTTTAAACTTATAAATAATATCAAAGAAGCCTGTTCTCCATATGCGACTACAATTAAAGTCTCACCATTAAGTGGTGTTGGCGTTCTTGCTTGCAAATAAAAGAATTTATATGGGATTTATAGTTTGCATAGACACATAGATGCAAAGAAACATAGATAAATCTATATATAGATAGTGCCAACAAAAACAATTTATCTCTCCCGCGCGCATTGCGTTTCTCGTGCTAGTGACTTGGGAAGTGTTCTATCTATGAACGCCTTTTCCGTATAAATATGCTTGTGAAGTTTGTTTGGTTTAAGTTGAAAAAGACAATAGTGTGGTCAAAACATGTTCTTGAAATTAAAACGAGTATTTTTTTTCTTCGTAAAGTAACAAGCAATGTGGTGCTGCTGCGTTCGTTTGGATAGATAGATAGATAGATAGATAGATAGATAGATAGATAGATAGATAGATAGATAGATAGATAGATAGATAG
>QQSS02229270.1:0-10349 GCA_003687565.2 Craspedacusta sowerbii | reverse complement strand
CCTTTCATTGGATTTACATTGTTTGGCAATGTGCCCGGGTCTTAGGCAATTAAAGCATTTAGATGCCTTTTGTATGTATTCCCGCCTAGCCGCCACATTAGTGACCACACGGCAATTTTCTGGACGATGGTTTAATTGGCAATAAACACAAGCTACCCGAACCCGCTCCGATCGGGCTGGTTCGGAAGAAAATAGAGCGTGCCCCGTGAACTTAGTTCGATCGTGAACTTGCACACGTGGAGTGGCGTCCTTATTTTGCTTAGAGTGGATTGAAACATGCCCTGACCTTTCTCTCGCTTCAATCTCTTTCTTTAGCGCGCTCAACAGATTTTCCAACAGCCAAATATCGCCAGCAGAATCAAATTCCCTGCTCACTATGAGCGCAAGATCAGGAGGAAGCCTATCCAATAAAACGGGCACCAACAAAGGCCCAAATTGTTTGGAATCAATACCCAATGATCGAAGCGATCTAACGTGCGTTTCAAGCTTATCATAGGTGTGACGCACCTTCTTTATCGAGTCGTAGCCAGTTAATTCTGGCAACTTCAAAATAGATTCCATGTGGGGAACTAATGATGAAAGCCTTCTTACCAAACGACCCACTAAAACCTCTATACCTGCTTATAATTCTCTTTGGTCGGGGAAAAGCCCTCAATGGCACTCATTGCCTCACCCGACAACACTGACCTCAGATAATTAAACTTATCAATGTCACTTAAGTCCTCATTGTTGTGGATCAGTGATTCAAAGGTGTCCCAAAATTGCTGCCATTTCTGCGGGTCGCCAGAGAAACGCTGCAGTTCTATTTTTGGTAGCTTAACCTTGTCTGCATTACTGGAAATGATGCTGGAAGTTCTGGATGGCACATCAGAATGCTCCTACTATCAACAAATGCAGCGCTCGCTTTTCTCAAAACTGCGTCTATCGCGCTAATTTTTGCCTGGACTCGAATGGCTATCTCGGTTGTACCGTTACATTCTTTAACTAAGTCGCTCTCCGTGGGATTATCATCATTTACCATTGCATCATAAATTTCTTCGTCATTAAGCTTTAACTTTTCGAATTTATCTTGGAGAACCACGCGAAAATCTGCCAGGTCCTTTTCTACCTGCATCGAAGGGTCAAGGCTTGTTTCTAAACAGTCGTCTATTACCCTAAGTAATGACGTCAGGTCGCCACGGTAACCTGCTCGTATCTTAATCAACTTCCTATATTGGTCTGCCATAATGACAACACTGTGCTAGTCAGTGACCGAACAACAAAGGACTCTAGTTAGTACCAATTACAAGGACAATGCACCTGGAAATGGGAGCCAGACAACAATACTGTGGTGCAACAGTTACAACATTAACTAGAGATTCCTGGTATGACTGTTGGATCCCGAATGCGTCCGCCCGCCCAAATGCGTCCGAAATAATTGCTCTGACGTCATTTAGCACTAGTGGTGCGCTTTCAGCTATTACCAGCAATTATAATTGAGATGGCCTCTCTGGCTCGTAGGGTTACCCCCGGCATTTCTTTTAAAAAATCCATTGTCTCGTTGCGAATCGACGCAAGCTGAAATCTATAAGGCCTCCAAAAGAAGAAAAGACGTTAAAAAAAAAAAAATTACAGTATAAATTTGCTCTAGTAATTGATGATGGTCTTGCAATTGATGGCTTACACGCTATCAGGTAGAGCAACTGTTTCGTTTATTATTTCCTGCTCCATTGTTTTTTTTTGGTCAAAAATAATGCGTCAAATTTTACAAGATTTGGAATCGTATTTGTGTCGGTAGCCACCAAAACATAGTTGCTTGCTGTTATAAATAAACGAGTGAATTAGGTTTCCCGCGGTTCAATAAACTTCAGAGCACGTTTTGCGCCCTGTTGCAAATCGAAGCCAATTGCTTGCGCAGAAAAGCGTAAACCAACCAAACGCGTTGTCAAGTGGATAAATGCAGGCCGGAGAGGAGAGGAGTAGGCAAATGAAATTGACTCAAACTAGACACGTCAACATAGGCCTTGCTTCTATTGATGTTGAGAAGATGAGTTTAAATTAAAATATGTATTACATCATTAGATTTCATAATTGCGCCATACAAAATTATGTAAGTAAAACACAACAGCTTTCACCAAATATCCCCAGATTGGAACTTGGGGACTCACTCCATAAAAATAAAGAAAATTCATCACGAAAAACAATAACATACAAGAGAAAACGTTAACCCCACGCCGAGTGCAAGAAGCTTCGGAACTTGATTGTTCACATGCTGAGGATAGCAATAGCTTATCTTACAACATGGCTACGTATAACAGGATCGTCCCTACTTTCCGTATCGATAAGTCAACCAAGGGTTTGAAATGCCACTTTTCGGTTAAGGCACATATACATTGTACTGCGGGAGGCAGTTTCAAGCATCGCTTGTGGTGCACTTGGCCACATCTTGAACACGTCACCAAATCACGTGAAAGCGCTATGTCGCTCGGCTGCTTACACACCTGAAGTCATGAAGAAAAAAAGAAAATTATAAGAAAACTACAGCGCATGCAAGTCAGCATCAACGAAAACCACGATAAAGCAACTCCACATTCCCGGAAAAAGCAGAGCAAAAAAATGGACCAAACTCACATTCAAATTTGACATTTACCTTTCAAAAACTATGTTGCACACGGGCCTCCAAACAAACGCCGCATATTTCTGTGTAAAGGGTTTTCCGATACTTCGCGACATCTATCGGCGAAGTTAGATTGCCTCCTAAATTAACAGATCAATGATATGAATTACGGTGTTTAACAGAATATAAGAGAATACAAATTAAGAGTGCTGATGCATCCAACTGATTGCAAAACACAAATAACCGCAAGACCTAATAATTTGCAGTTTAAATCTAGAACTAACCTGCGCAAAGCTGTTGCGCGCAATAGCACACCAATATTCCACAGCTAATGGAATCTTTCTGTGTGATGTGGTCCATAGTCACCACACTTAAATTGCCCGTGAGGAACTTTTTGGCGAACAACGCCTTGCCTACATCAACCGCTCGAGCATCTGAACACTCATTGTTGTGGATTGGGTCGATGACAACGATTTTGCAATCTTTCACAAAGATTGCAACCAATAGCCAATGCATATTGCTTGGATTATATGGCATGATAATCAAAGTGCTCGAGGCTAGATCTTCATTTGCCCAAAGACATGACATACTGCCCCCTCGCGCAACACACAGGGTTTCACTTGATCCACAATATAAAACAGAAGAATAAATTTCAGTAAGGCGAAACAAGAAAGGAATTAATTACTTCGTCATATAGCCAGCCTTCATGAAAACATGAGTCTTTTGCTTTTACAATTTGAACGGTGCTTATAGGTAGTGTCGCTTCAAACGACAGCAGTTGCAGCTTGCTTAAACTGTGACACCCGTTTTTGGTGATTACCTGGTCAAGCTCCACATCGTGAACATCCGGCAAAATAGAATCTTTTACCTGTGTGGAAGCAAAACTTCCCACAGAAACTTCCTTGCGTTTATCCATGTTTCGATCGGCCACCATGACATCGGCTGGAGCATAGAGTAGCTTTCTCTTTGCACTTGTATTTTGTGCTACCACAGCTAGATCTGCATCGGCATAGATATATGTGCGACTTGTGCGCTGTACCAGGCGTAGCTGCTTCACGGAGGGTGATGATTCTACCCGATGCATCAATTGGTGGAGCCCCTGGATGAGGGAGTAGCTGAGCAGCAGAAAACCATTCACGTAGAGTTCCAAATCTGCACGCAATTCGGTACCTCTTCCTAACCGTCCCCGCTTCCCTCTCCACCACTCCGGGCAATCGTCGCGAGTCCCCCTTGGGGCGATCGGCTTTCGAAACCATTACGGACACATATTTCCCGACTTTGAAAGATCGCGCGACAACGTTTCCGCGTTTTTCGAAGTGCCCTACGCATCGCGGCAGCGTTTCGGACTGTTGATTGGTATGCCGCGAATCGGAGTCGCTGGCGAACAGGGGAAAGCGAAAATTGCGTGGAGTGATCTGAAGTTAAAACTTCGCTGGAGACGTCATCATTTCCCGCTCTAGCTGCAAAACTAATAACAGAAGGCCTCTCCTTCTGGTCCTGCTCACTTTCTTCTGATGGGGAAACGCACAAATCTTTTGCGTGGGAAATTTTAGCGCTTCCTGGTAGAAAGGGAAGAATTTCTTCCTCAATAATCCCGGATGTGCTGTGAGCTAACTGAACGTTATCGAGATTATTTGGTCGCTGACCAAACACCAACTTAAAAGGTGACACTCCAGCAGTTCGGCTTTTCCGTGTATTCAATGCATCTAAGAATAAACGAATATCAAATGGAAAATGCTTGTGGAGACCATACCATTGCATATTTGTAATGCTTTATAGTGGAGGGGTTAACGGTATACGGAACCCCAATTTTGGGCTTTCTATACAGCATTTGATGGTGATGCGATTAAGTAAGGTGGGTACAGAAATTCATGAAAAATAGAGCGTCTTACACTGAATCCGTGGAAGCCAACTGGCTCAACTGTTATGCCCGGTTGATAGCCTAAGAGCGGCAATTTGTTCGTCTACCGCCGCGTGATTCGCTTTCTCGACGCAGCCTTGGGATTTCGGGTGGCGAGGTCTTCAATTTGTTAAGACACATTTGCCTGGCCATTCTTCTACAATGCATTCTATAATGCTAGTTACAAATTCTCGTCCATCGTCCGAGTGCAGTATGCGAGGAAGGCTGAAGTACGAAAACACGCGGGGTTTGTAAGTTGGCGGCTACCTTCTCTGCAGTCTTGGTAGTCAAGGGGAACAACACGTCGAACTTTGTGAAGTGATCAATAACATGCCCAATCATCTTAAAGTTTCCATCTGGTTGGCCACGTAAGTCGATTAAATCAACCTAAGACTATAACCAAACACTAGTCGTTAGAACTACTCCATGTAGCTACGAAGCTGAAGCAATTCGCAAGTGCCTGCAAGTTAGGCGGAAGTTTATTTTAGGAATAAAAAAAGAAATAAATCACCATAAAAATTTTTTCTATTGCGCCTTTATTGTCGCTAAACGAACCCGCGAGACAAACGGGTCAATCAACTCGAAAATGCGTTATGGTAGAATCGAGTCTAACATAAACCAAAGCAGTATAAGGAAATTATACACATAACTTCTTTGGCTAATAGTTTATAACAAACAAAAGTCCAGCTAGGCAGTAGAAAAATTTATTCGTGAAGCAGTCTTACCTGAATTCGCTCTAAAAACTTCGTAGAAATAATTGGACGAAGGGGTTCAAAAACATTCTGAAAACGCTTTTCCGCGTAGATCAGGCATGACTCACTGAAGAGCTGCACTGCTACACGTGATACGTTGCTATACTCCACTAGCATATATGAAACAAACACATGACGCTAGATATCTTATTTGCACTAGTCAACTGTTTCGATATTTTGCTGGCTCCAAGAAAGGAAATCTGTTGATACAGATCAATAGCGCGTATGAGCAAACACGTTTCGCGCGCATTCATGTTTGTATCGCACGTAGTGAAATTTAAAGATGACTTCAAATGTGTCCTCAATGAATGCGACTCTTCGGAGTTAAGTAAGCGATGCCTTAAGAAACAAAAGCCGTGCATTGAAAGAGGATTTTACGACGTGGATCTTATATTTATTCTGAATATTTAATCATTCTTTTTCTATTTCTATTATATCCTACTTATTTAGAGTATTTATTCTTCATTGCTTTTTAAATTCATTGTGAAAAATGTACATAAGAAAACGATTAAAAAAATTCTATTAAATCTTGCTTCTTGAATATGTTTCCATAAGTATAACAAAACATCAGCGCAAAACTTTATAAGTATGGAAACGACTGACGCTATTACTATTGTATCTTTTTATATCAACCAACCTGCAAGAGTTTTGCAAAAAATGTGCGTACATCCGACTTAATTAGTAAATGTGCTTGTTTACATTTGGACCTTGAGGTAGAATTAAGTAGAAGGTTTATGTGTAGCATGAGGTAGAAGGTTTATCCTATTCGCTATATCTAACTGAAATGTTTATATGCAGCTGACTTTATATTAAATCGTTGATAATTAACAAATAAGAAAGCAATTACAAGATTTTACCTGGCTGCCTTTGAGCTGGGCGTTGTCAGAACTATTTACTTCTTGCGACCGAACGCACACCACTTCTTCGGCATCGGGAAACGTAAACAACTCGAACTGGCTATCACGATTACGACGACGAAGTTTTCTATTAATTTCACCTTTCCAGACTGAAGGAATCCTCAAGAAAGCATGAATTTCATTAAGCTTATCTCTACAGATAAGGCGCGAGTTGTTCCGTATATGCTCTTAAGTAATGCATTAAAATGTGTTCGATGCTGTTCTACCTTCCACAGCTCAGGATTACAGTTTTTCTTGGGAGTGCCCATTTTATTTCACTGTCATGCACTTGTACTATTCTACCAGGTGTAACCGTAGAGACTATACCCGAGGGAAGCAACCTGAAAAGCCGGGAAAATTACAATGCATACATCTCATATAGTATGTTACACAAGGCCACAATGCATCAATCTGGCAACTTAAAAATATAATTCAAAACTGAAACAAACTCAATAGCTAAGTATGGCAACGTAGCGACTGAATAAACCGGAAACGCGTCCAATGATCCCAGAGATCAAGCCCTTGTATAATGTTATAGGCGCGATCGATTGTACGGCTCCACCTCGGGGCAACTCGACTCACCGAAAACAGTAGTATTCATTGCGATGGCTCACTGGGTCCCGTCAATCTTTTTTAAGGAAGCGCTAAACAATCAATAAATCAATAAAAACTCACCAATCGTATAAGAGATTCCACAATGAAACTAGCCGTCAAAAATGCCATAACAAGTATATTGAGTAGAAGTGTCCTGCGCTTAAGGGAACTCAAACAACTAGAGTGCACTAAAACGAAGGCGATGAAAGTAAATCTTACCTCCTAGCTGTACCGGTGGATCAGAGTGAGCCAGGCATCCAACATGTCCAATGACAAAACGAGAAGATACTAGCATATATATAAGGACTGGCATGATCCACAAAATTATTCATGCCCAAACTAGGACAGCCACTAACAAAAAATACAATTGGTCTTTGCCCACACTCTGACGCACGAATCCGTTCGGCCCGGAGAAATAAAAATACAATGTTTTCCTAGTACCGAAGGGCATGTCATAACCAAACTGAGGAAAAGATATGACAAAACACATCAAAGACAAGGCTACACACAAAAAACCCCGAATGCTGGACACAGGCATCCGATCAGGCAGTCATTACAGATGTCACATGCATGAAGATCACCCCGCCCCAGTGTAGTGCCACGGCGGGCTGAGAATCCAAACCTATAGATACTTCTTCAAAAAAATTCGAAATTCCTTCCAAGCCTTAAAAGTATATAACTATCCAGTTTTTCGGATGTAATACATGTGAAACTAAAAAATTGACACTATAAATGAACTTTTTATCTAGAACAAGAAAATTGAACAGATGAATGCACAATTCGCGCGTCTTCTCCTAGAAGTGGTAGGAGGGCGGACTCTCATCTTATGTGCAGAATCGTTGAGAATAAGCTATCAATTTTAAATTTTGTGCTCCACTGCCCAAATTTAGCATGAAAGAAACCTTAATTTGGATAAAATAGTACACCATGTTATATTTGCTCGTCAAATGTTGCTTCCTTATGTGCTCGGCATTGCCCTTGCCATATTTCGTATACGGCATACGTGACAATAGTGTTGGCAATCGTAATTTCAGGCTCGGTAAGTAGAAGTTAAAAAGCATTTGGTGGGGTTGCCTAAAGGCGTTGAAATCTGGTGTTAACCTCCTCTGGAAGACTTGCTCTTTTTAGCAATATAGCTTGCGGTACTTGGCACTCGACAATTACATGAAAAACGGCTTATCCGTGCTCTTACACGCCGGCGTTTCAACCTTTCTTCCCAGGAGTTCACAGGTGGGATGCCAGCTGTGACGCATTTCCAAATAGCTTCCGTGAGATACGGCCAGAAACTACCTATGGCTTTAGTCCTTTTCATCGTGACTTTAAATTAATAAAATTCTGAATTTCGTTGAGAGCAATACCCCCACTGATCTTTATGGCAAAAGCAAAAGCTTGAAATTTTGAAGGCTGGCAGCCAGGAAACAAGCTTAATGCCACGAATTTAATGTCGAAACCAGGAAACGAAAGTTGATCTTGCTTGCAGCTAAATTCTAAGCTGTAGTGTTGCTGATGCCCTGATATTGTTAGCCAGACATAAATGTAACAGTTATAAGGATTTGGTAACTGCCAGGTTTATTTCCATATATGATAAACCATTTGCTTTTTTTGCAGCTCACATAGTCTTTTCAAATGGTTATCACCAAGGCTACCCAAACTTAAAAAAAAAATACTAGCAAACGTATCACTCAAATATGAGTTAATTCTGACAAACAACATATACAGCTGGAGAAGCATAAAAAACATCAGTATAAAATCTTAGACATTGCTTTTTTTTACATGTCCCTAAATATCAACATTTGAGCAGAAAATTTAATGCACAGGACACTACATGTAAATTTCCGGTGGTATCATTTCCCATCTTTCAACTGTTTGCAACCGTCTCAGCTCATTCAACCTCTACCTCTACCCTGGTACCTCCTTTCTCAAACTTTCGTATGACATTCTCTGAAAGGGGCGTCCCATGGACCTGTGAACAGGCTTTCTGGTGAATGTCGCAAGTTTTTATTGTCTCCGAGAAGGCTACAGAGAATAGTTCACCAGCGTATTAAGTGTTAAAGTAGAAGCTTCATCCAATCAAATTTGCGCATTTTAAATTGGCTAGAAACAACGCTGTTATTCAATTACTCAGAAACATGGCTACAGATGTGTTGGAGTTCTCTGACTCTTGCACATGCGGTATGTAGTGATTTTGTTACAACATGCATTCATCATTATCCGAAGACTGAAGCTCTTCAATATCAGATTCCTCATCTCTTTAGAGCAAAACGGGAATAGCCTCTTCTGCCAAATAATTTTCACCTTTCTCTTGCTCGAGAAAATTTCCTAAAGCAAAGAATTACTCAAGTGTGATGCCCATATGGTAGACAGGTAATAGGGATGAAGCACAACACTATTAACTGAAAGCAAATACAGAAATACATAGTCTTAAACTAAAAACGTAAATTAAAATGCTGAGCAAAATTTAAAAAAATGAAACCAGAAGCCATGAAAAGGGGTTGCGACGAGAGGCATGTTTGCAACTTATCAATGAATTTAAAAAATATCATAAAATTCATGTTTGTGCAGGACATGCAAGCTGATGAAAACATTGTTTATGTTTGATCAAATCCATTACAATGTGTTACTTGAAAATTCACCTGGTCTGACAAGAAAAACTGCATCGAAATATCTGTACCAAATTTTCAAAAATGAATTATAAAGTTGCACACCAGGGTCAGTAGGCAGAGGAGATAAGCAAGGGAAGCACTTCAGACAGATCAAGGTTTTTTCTTCTGTCACGTTTATTCGATCAGTTGGGTTGAAAGCCCAGTAAGTTGTTGTGCCTGCGACTAGAGATCGTAACCATGCCACCTGCGCATGGCTTTCATTTTTTTTTACTGTAAAAGTTTCAAAAGAATATAAAACAAAAAGCCTTCTCATCCTCAATCTTATATTTACCGAATATATTCTCCAGCGAAGCCAAGATAGATCACCAAAGCCAAGTAAATAAGTAGCGAAACGCATAAGAAATAACGATAACATCTCCTCCAAATTATCTCAATCTATTCTACTACCAAGCACGAACAAGAAGGAAACTGCTCTGAACTCAAAATAAAGCCTTGTCTCAAAATTTAAGCCTAAAATTTCGAGTTCAGAGCCTTCCGACACGACGTTTGGCGGCGGCGGTTGGCTTCACTTCTGGCTACCAGCCGGATGCGCTAACCAACCTTATCTTAATTAAAGAACGGGGACTACCCCCCACCAGAAAGCAGGCCTGGCAGGGACTTTGAAATGATGCAATTATTACGACATAATTACGCTATCGGGCCTTATCACACCATTAATCAGCTTGACGTGATAGTCGGACGCATTTGGGCAGCCGGACGCATTCGGGATCCAACATGACCACGCAATCAAGCCCAACAACTAAATACTCCCGGTATGACCACGCACCCACCTGTCAATCAAGCTCACAGAAATGAATGGCTGGCTATAAACTACAGGGACAGACCAGAACTCGATCTCCCAAACAAGCAAGAATAGAGACGCTACTATCAAAGGCGCGGCACGAGACAAAATGCGACAACAACAACAACAGCGGCAAACGGCGAAAGCATGCGACCAGTGTCTATCTA
>QQSS02229269.1:0-16002 GCA_003687565.2 Craspedacusta sowerbii | reverse complement strand
CTGGCACGATCTGAAGTTTGAGGTACGACCCTGGCACGATCTGAAGTTTGAGGTACGACCCTGGCACGATCTGAAGTGTGAGGTGCGATCCTGGCACGATCTGAAGTTTGAGGTACGATCCTGGCATGATCTGAAGTTTGAGGTACGACCCTGGCACGATCTGAAGTGTGAGGTGCGATCCTGGCACGATCTGAAGTGTGAGGTACGACCCTGGCACGATCTGAAGTAAGAGGTGCGACCCTGGCAGGATGTACAGTTGGTCAACCAGTGTACGAGCTGCATATGCTTCTGTCTGCATGCTCCTATCGAATAGAGGATGAGACAGTATTTTGTATTGAGGAGCAACATAGTTTCCACTTCGAGTGAACGTTTGAATTATCAAGCATGCGCCGTGCGCATAATCAACTAACTTGCACAAAGCCTGTTATTAGTGCCGCGTTGTCCTGAACCGAAGTGGCATCATCAATGCCTCAAGCTTTGAACGTTATAGAATAATGGAAAATTTATTTATGACCATCGTTAGGTTTCTGCATTCTAACACTTCCCCTCATAAAGTAGAGCAAGAGGATCGAGTGTTCAAACTAAATAAAATTGTACGCTAACCCGATTACCTCAAAGGCGAGTCATGCATCATTTCATTCCGTTTTATTTGCAAGCTCTTCCAGAGCGCCGGTGACCGAACATCTCCATGTCATGATCTTTATGTTTGCAATTCGGGTCGGTTTTCTTTCAAGTTCTAGGGTGTATTGCAAATGAACTATTGATTTGACGGTACATCTCCAGCTCTTAAACCTATTACGCAGTTAAGTTTAACTTACCAGTCTCGCCAGATATTATTTTTTCTCGGTTCTCGGTAAGCGAGCCTATGAGCTTGGATTGCTGCGCTCTTTGAAAGACTAAGCTGTCTAAACACGCTTGCAAACAATTTACTATAAGGAAGCAGCAGGCCATTCGATAAATGAACTCCTGAAATCGTCCTCATCTGCGCCACGAGTTGGATTAAATTTCGCAGCGTAAACATTACTAAATCCCTTTTTATTCCGGATTTGTTTGTCTTGATTATGGATCCCTTCTGGACTTAAATGTCGGCGGTGGTGTCAACAGTCTCGAGGTCCGCCATGGATGATCCCTTAACTAATAGAGGCGAAGTTTTTTATATTGGATGTGCTTCATAAAGCAATCAGAAGTCGAGTTTTTCCCGGTGTCTACTTTTGATTTTGCTGGATCTGAAGAAGATAACCTGGCTTAGAAGTATTTGCACTAGTGCTCAGTCGAATCTGTTTTTCTTTTCAGTGCTCATTCGAGCTTTTGCTTGTTCTTTGCAGCTTGTTCGAGTCTGTGTTGGTAGTGCTTATTCGAGTGCGTGTTTTTGTTTTTTGAAGCTCGTTTGAGTCTGTTTTTTTTTTTTTGTAAATGCTTTATTCGAGTCTGTGTTTTTGTCTTCCAATGCTCGTTTAAGTCTGTTTTTTTTTTACTTAGAGCTTTTTCGAGTCTGTATTTTTGTTTTCCAGTGCTCGTTTGAGTCTGTTTTTTTAGTGTTTATTCGAGTCTGTGTTTTTGTTTTCTAGTGCTTATTCGAGTCTGTATTTTTGTTTTCATTGCTCATTCGAGCCTGTGTTTTTGTTTTCAGCGATCAATCGAGTCTGCGTTTTTGTTTTCCATTGCTAATGAGTCTTCTATTGTTCTGTACTGTCTTTCCCGATTTTTCCATGGTACATTTATGCGCATCTATTGTTCCGTTGTTTTGTTGTTCTGTTGTTTTGTTGTTTAGAGCTTAATCTGCATCGATTTTCTGGTATATGAGCATGTCCGGAAGCAACCTTTTCGTTGATACTGTCAGTCGGCCCACCAATGGTAAGTTGTCTGTACTCAGTGTTATCTCGAGACTGAACAAAGCTTGATTAACTGACCTATATATATTTACGTAGATATATGAACTGAGGTCATAAAATTCTTAGTACAGTGTTATGCTGTCATGCGTGTGCGTGATGTGGCTGGGCTTTCTCTCGCAATAAAGGACATCTGTTACTTTAGTCTCTAGCATTAGTTTTGATGGTTTGTCTAACCGAAGGGGTACTCTTTTATTGATCTTTGAGACGTTATGCACAAGCTTTCTGACGCAATACCCGTTTTGTTTTGTTATTAACCTTTTTGAAGTTTTTAAGCCTTTTGCATACCAGTGGTTTCTGACATAATGTCCGGGAAGTTTGTAAGCGTTTCGCATGCCAGTAGACATCACGTAAGGCAGTCAGTGATATTCACTTCCGGCGTTTGGTTTCTGCATAATGCTCGTTTAGTTCAAAGCCTGGACGCGAAATGACAACAATCCTTGTCCGGAGTGCAGCGAGGAGCGAGGCTCAGCCTCGCCTCCGTGCTGATGACGCGAATGATCACCTAACTCCCGATCGGAACAGCGATGACGACGTTGATCGCTCCTTCCGAGGATCGGCTCGAGCACAGCCTAACCAAGGGGCTCTCACCTCTGGTGCCAGCCGAAGGGCCAGGTGGTTGGAGTCAAGACTGAAAGAGAGTGGAGATGGTGAGAATGAACCGAGGCAGCGGTCACGCGACGCTTCCGGCACCGATGAGGATCTCGATCTTACGGAGACGAGGAGGCCTTCGAAGAAAGAGAGGCAGACAAACGGCGAAGTTGCTGATGGAGAGTCGCGGGAACGTGATCGTAGGGAATCGCACGAAAGCAAGAAGGAGCAACTCAGGTTAGACGATAATGCGAGCGAAGAAAAGCCGGTGAAGAAACAAAGCATACGTGTGTCATCTCGGAGAACATCAATCACCAGAAGCAAAGGGAGCGAAGAGCGCGAAAAGAATCACGAAAGAAGCCAGGAAAACGACCATGTCCGAGACGAACGCTCTATCAGCGTGTTTGGTCGAGGTAGCCGGAAATCTAGCGGTGCGGGGGTATCTAGACTCGATGAATCACAAGACGCCGCTGGTGAGACTGCAACGACGTCAGCGTCCATGAATGGCCATGTTTCCATTGACCAAGGACCTGGTGCAGATGCGGACGCGATTTCCAATGACAACCTCGAAGCAAGTCTAAAGTACCTGAAGAGTCTTCCTAACATTGAAAAGCTAGCTGGATCCAGTCTCGTTGACGACTTGATGAGCCAGTACCTGCCGCAAAAGAAGACTAAATCCTTCGCTCAGCAAGCGCACAAGAAAGATGAAAGCGAGAAGAAGCGACGGGTGGAGCAGGAGAGGGATAGCCATTCACCTTCTCAAAAGACGACCGTCCCCAGTATTGGGGAGCAAGTTACTCCTTTTGAGAAGATAGAGGAGCTCAATAAAGAGATAATGAACATGAGGCCACGGAGAAAGCAGCCACCTCCACCAGCGCGGCCGAAGCAGGCAAATCAAGTCCGGCATTGGGACGATCCTCGAGCTCACCAGCGCTTCAAAGTAGCTCCCAAGATTTGGCCCCCTCCTGGCGGTCCCGATGACCGGGACAGCTACGTCGTGGAAAGCTATGGTCAGACTGACCCGTACTCCAAGACGCTGATAAAGAATATTCAGAAGGAGAAACGCCAGGAGCTGGAGAAGCAGGAGCAAGACAAGCGTGCGGAAGTTCAGGCTGAGAACATTAAGCCGGTGTCAACATTGCGTTCCACATTCACGTATAAGCCTCCGAAACCAAGACCGGGTGTCATGAAGCCTATGCCGAATATCGCGCAGGATCGAGACTGGATTAAGCACGAGAAGAAGCCTGTGGAGTATGACAAGCCACCCGATGAGCCAGACTGGATGACGTTAATACGCAATCGTCGATGGAGATCTACCGTTAAAGCGCGATTTCCTTGTTCAAAGAGCGACGTTTACGAATTTGAACGCAGATCGACGACGCCTAAAAACTGGAAAAGGCTGGCAAAAGATAAGACGGCCTTGAAAATGTTATCGGAGATGGTCGGTGTAGGAGCTGAAGGGGAGGAGTTGTTCATGCGTCTTGCAAGTCAGCGTCAGAAGATCGAAGATGAACAAGCAGAGATCGACCGTCGCGCTGAGGAAGAACTCATGGCTTACGAAGTTGCCCGCGAGTCTTTAGGCAGTGAAGTCGCTTACAATGTCCAGATGGATGCTCCACTTCCTGCGGCACGAATGCGGCCCGTACCTGGTAAGATGCCTAGTAAAGAAGGAAGTGAGGCAAGCGTGCCAAGCTCAGTAGGATCTGCCTATCCCTTCACGACTTCTCAGCTTGAAGCCGCCTTCCTCACAAACCAGCTGCTCAAGCTCCATCCAGAAGAGTTCCGCAAGTTAATGTCCCTGGAAAGGTCGCGTCAGGCTACGCTTCGATGGCAGTTTTCGTCCGATCCCTTTGATTCGGTTCACGAGCATCAGTATTTGCCGTACGAGATCGCTCTGTTAGCGTCAGAGGAGCCTCGAGTTCAGCAAGCCATGAGGAAGTTGCTCGGCAAATCTGATGGATATCAGTCGGTGTTTGCGAGTGAAGTGAACACGCCTCGGTCGAGATCCAGAAGAACACGATCGGAAGGGTTTGGCTCCCAGTTGGAGCTAGACATGGATGGCTACGAGAGTAGCCACTCGGTGTCTTCCACTGCATCCGACATCGAAGCTCGTAGCAGACACAAGAAGCGAGGACCACCTCCTCTGGTAAAGCCAAGAGGTAGATCAGTCAGCCCGTCTATGCTCGACAGAAGGCCGCCGTCTGAATCTCGGGCCGACGAACGTGGTAATTTGAAAGTTCCTACGTTCGACAGCCTTCAACGGCGCAGTTTTGCAAGAGATTATGAGGATGATCGAGAGATCCACTCACATGGGTTATTGAGTGATGCTGAGTTGAAGCTGAGCGAAGAACTAGCTGAGTTGCAGGAGATCACCCGCACGATCGGCAAAGAAGTTGAAGACGATTTACGCAAGTTTGAGTCTTCGCTCGAAGACCGGAGGAGCGTGTTCCTGGCTGAAGTGGCGAAAGTTGAGCAATGGGAGAAGCCTCTGACGCAGCCGGAAGAGATCGACAGTTCGGAGATAGCGTCGCGGAGGGCGGGTTTTATAGAGAAGGAGCGGCAGTCTGCTGTCGCGTCGGGTTCATCGGTCGATGCTCCAAAAGCCCGCCACAAGGTTCGGCGTATCAAAAGCGATGCCCAACTGATGGAGGTTTTTAGAAAACGTCGCGCTGAATCGGACGCTGTGACGTCACCGAGCCTGGGACATGAAGATCCGCATGTGTCCGCTGAACTGACTAGTCTGTTGCAAGACATAAGCTCTACGTTTGGAGGCAGTATTCACGCAGAAGTCTAATAGTCGTGCCAAAGCTTGATCATCATACAGAAGCTCACGATCGCGCACAGTCTTGAGGATTTGTGAAGTTTAACCAAAAAAAAATAACGTGAACAATCTGGCTGCCTTGTGGAGGTTATGGAAAGTATGGAATCGGATAAAGTTGTTTGGTGAACGTCTGGAGTAGGCAAAATATGAAATTTTACGAGCTTGGCTAGCATGCGTTTAAAGATTGCTTTCGAATCCACCTAAGTTGGCAACCTTCCAAGCGAAAAAATAGTTTGTGCTTATTTTTGTTAGCATTATTATTTTTTTTTGTCTATTTTTTTTGTGCGCTCACGCAGAGGACTTGTGTTGATTGCCTGTGCTTGAAGATGTCTTCTATTTTTGTAAAAATGGCATTAATAAAAGAACTCGTATGTTTGAAGTACTCCAAAAACTTGTGAAGCCTTAACATGTCTTCGCAGCCTTGGTCCTGCCTTGAAAAGCTAGTTTACTACTGAAACCGCAAGTCAGAGTTTCGGAATAGCAGGTTTGCATTTCGCCCCGTTTCTTGCTGACAGTATCTTCTCAGCGTTAGCTTCCTTGAGACTTCTCGGTGTTAGCTTCGTCTTATTTTTTAGATTGCTTGCAGGTCCAAATTATATTTGAAATCATTCCATAATTTTTTAAAAATTTCTATGCATTGGAAGACATGGAAGCCGTTGACAACTAGTGCTTGGTGTCTAAGGTCCTGAAAAGGATTCATTTGTGTCGGTATGTGTGCCCATCTCGAAGTTTGTGGCCAGTCCAATTATTTTTGAGTAGGTCATTTTGCATTGGTCGTACGTTTGAAAGATTTGTCGTCTGCGTCAACGTAAAGTCTCCTTTGCCAAATGCTATCAATTGGAATTCATCTTTTTGTGATGGTATTTATTGCTTGTAGTAAATATAGCTTTTTCGAATGCGTTTGATGCAGGCATTTCTTAGTCCAACTTCTCTTCACTTTGAAGAAAATGAATTTCTAGTTATCTTTCTCGCTGATATCTGTGAATTTATTTGCAAGCATTTTGCTGATAATTAGTGTGTTTGTAAACCTTGTCTAATGTATTTCTTTTGAGTGAACTTGTATAGAAGGAATTAATAATGTTTAAGACAATGCTCGTTCAAAAGAAGTGGAGCCATTTTTTCCTGCGTGTTCGTTTTCTCCATGCACAACGTTGACTCGTTCTACTTCCTATACCTAAAAAAAAAAGTCAAAAGATCTACCTGCATCAAGACGTCTGAGTTTTCATTTGATATTGCGGTAGTGTAGATTAAGAGTTCGTGTCGGTAAAGTCAGGAGGCATGCAGTGAACTGAAGAATTAATGTTCTGGTAGGAGCACAAACTATAAATTTTTCTCGCCCGAGCTTGTACAAGGCCACCTAGATAACATGTTATTTAGGTGGCCTTGGCTTGTAGCCCCGCTTCCAGATATAGAACAGAGAGTCGGCAACGAGAGGAAATTCTCGTTCACGGAATACGCACGCGTTCGAAACTCGCGAAGCAGTCTATTTCACAGATCGAACGTTAGTATGAGCAGATTTCAGAAAGAGCAGTCCGATCATAACAAACATTCCGCAATCGGCAATCCCATCTGCAAACCAAACTCAGCGGCCAGTTTGTTGGAAATTACAATCACGGAATTTAAACATATACAAGCTGACAGTGCGTTACGTTCAGCTGAAATACTGAATTGCCATAAACTTTAACTTGTAGACAAACTTGCAAATTCGAGGTTAAGATCACAATACAAACAACATAACATAACGATATGATCATCTTCAACAATAAAACAGTTTTCGCGCTGTTACTGTCGGTATCATTAGAAAACGGTGTTATCTGCATTGGAATGATTTTTCTTTGACGAAAGTCCATCTTTATCCGAACATGATAAGTTGCAACGGTAAATCGCCATTCTTCCGCAACTCGTTCTAATTACAAGCACCGCTGACCAAGCACCTTGCTATTTTTCGTAGTGAAACTGGGTTCTTTTTAGCTTGAATCAGCAATCAAGCAAATATGGATTCCATATTTGTAACCTTTTAGCCAAGGTGAGCGCTCTAACCAAGGCAAGTATCTAAATTTGTTTGATATTTAACGATTAAAAACTTTAAGTGTCAGTTTGACTTCAGTTTGAGGTCGCACTCGCTGGGTTTCATTCAGATAGTCTGCCTCCTATCGGAAAAAAAAATCACTTGCTTTACTCGCTTCATGTGAAGCTAGATTTGGTAAGGCATAGCTCAAGCTCTTTGTCCTTCGCAAATTCCTATTCCTTTCTTCTTTATGGTCAAAGACTGGCGACTCAGCGGTCGATCTTCGATAAGCTGCTGTGCGCGGACCGTGTCAAAATTCCAGTTTTTACTCGCTTAAACGAGATCGCACGCCGTCTGCAAAAGCAATCAAATGCGATTGAACAGCAGAATTAGCAATGCCACTGTAAAGTGTTTTTCATAGTGGCAAGTTCATGACAAGCAGGCTGATATCACGTGATTATCTAAATCGACTTTGTTCGATTCCCCACGCATGTCACGGATGAGTGGAGAAACTCTTGAGAATTCACAACTTACAGTATCATTAACGCAAATGACCTATGTCAATAGTCCTTATACAAAGCCTTAGTGTTGCACAAGGAACGGTGATTCTGTTTACTTAAGCCAAATTTCTGGCTGCAATCATTCCAATTTGATCAAATCCTCTACATGAAAATAAGCAACAAGTACAACACCATTGGAGTGCAAAAAGAAGAAGCTATGTGTAGACTATGCCAGCCGCATTAAAGGAACTACTCAAAATTTGCAGCATTCATTCTCATGCCATTTGCTCTTGTCTGCACATCTTCTCATCTGGTCGTCATTTGTCCAGTTTCAAACATGACGAGAAAACGTCCATTCAATGACTTTGCACTTGCTTTCATTTATATGCCTAGTAAAAAGTGAATATCATTTAGGCTGTCTCCTTCTTGATTGAGCAAGGCTAAGTTATTCGGTAATAAAAACTCTTGAAGTGAAAACTTTGCGTTCTACCTAGAGAATGTCATAGGCCTTGAATTTTGGTTTGATTAAGAATTACAACGACTGATTAGGATCTTTGAGCAGTGGTTCGTCAAGAATGACGAATTCAATTGGAGCCTTGAATCTCTGCATCTAGCGCCTCCTGTTTAAGTAGTTGCTTGACTGTCAAGTAAGTTAATATGTAGAAATAAATAAAGTAACAAGGCTTATTCTTTATCACTTACGGTGTGCCACAAGGCTCTGTATTCGTCTACTACTGTTGCAGCTTTATGTAAATAATCTCTAAGCTTCAAGTACTATTATATACCAACAGGTTTTTCGTGCATGATGATAGAATGAATTGCACAATGGCCTGGTCTTGAATGCTACTGAACTGTATGGTATTTGCAAGAGAAAAAAGCTTCGCGTTTTGCCTCTTGCTTTACCCAACCCGACATTAGGTAAAACAAACGTTAGACGTGTTTATGATGAAAAAGTTCTAGGTATCACTCTTTATGAACCTCTATCTTTGATTATCCATATTAGGTTAATGGTAAAGAAGGCGTCAAAAAGTAATGGGATGAAAGCCAGAGCAAGAAATTATCTTAAATTACTACTGAAGCTGCCGGAAGTCTTTAATTTAGATTTATGCAACCATCTAGTTTGTTTGGATATAAAGCATGGAGAAGCTGGCTAGGAAACTATCTAAGTAACATAGACTACCAAGAGAAAACGCTTATGATCATATCCCATGCTGACAGAACTGCCCATTCAAGATCCTTGTTTATATCAAATAAAATACTACATGTATTTGAGCTGAACATGCTTCAAACAACAATATTTTTTTTATCGATGTCAGAAGAACCTGCTGCCTGCTGAGTGAATCATCGTTCTGAAAGTTGCTCTGCAAAACTCGGTTAGACCGAACCATGCGGGATTGTAAAAGGAGATCTAGCATTTCCATTAGGGGGCCATTATATATGGGCAGGATTGATTGCGCTAAGGAATGTGAAACCCTGATTGCGTTCAAACATTGGTTTTTCCTTCACTTGAATCTCAAAAGACGACATACTTCGTACGTAATCCAAGTTGAAAATCGCCATAGATGACCCTTGGCAGCTTTTGCTGTCTTATTCGTAGAGAATACTGCTATGAATAGAGATTCTATGTACTTAACCTTAGTTTTATACAATCTTTCCTCTTGGGGGGTGGTATATACCCGTCAGGTTGGATGTATGTACATCCATTACCATCCATGACCAGTATATCAGCCCCACCCGTTCTGCACTGCTTTGCGCAATCTTACGATGGTCCTTGAAGAAGCTTTCTCGAAAACAATCCAATCTTAACTTTGATCTTTTGTAAAAGTTAGTTCTAGTTTTTGCGGATGCTTTTTTGGAGAGATGAGTTTTGTTTGCGGATCATGTGTGGCAAATATGGGATGGAAAAAGACAAGAAAGCAAGGATTTGCTTGCTCGGGATAAGAAACAAGAACTCAGTATTGGTATTGCATGAAGATAGTAATATTAAAAGACTTGTCAATAGCTGAGAACAAATATTTGTACGGGCATCTTCTGCAGTACCATCCTGAAGCACCATAAATACGTTCATACATTAGATGGTCATTTTCATTTCAAGTTTCGCACAGCTGCAGGCGCTGCACAGAAACTATAAACAAATTAAGCAAAATCTTTCATGTAGCGGTTGTTAGGCTATATACGTCATGATTTGAGGTTCAAAGTGGAACAAGGTGGTATTTACAGGATGAAAGTATCGTATGTCTACGGTGGAATACTGGCGATAGAGGATAGAACACGGGTCAACAAGGTGATGTGTAGTGTCTTGTGATGCTGACCAGAGTTTAGAATGTGCACCATAGGGATATATGGTACAATGAATTGAAAAGAAAATTCTTGTTTTAAAAGTCACAAGTCCCAATTTTAGCTAGTTGCAGTTTGTTCAGTGCAGGAGGAAAGTTTCGCTTGACGTGATGCAGAATCTTCCTTTTCACTCGAAAAGCGATATGGTGTAACCAAAGTTTAGCAATCGGTCACCCTTTCGAAATAACTATCAAGCACATTTGGAAGCACAATGTGCTGGTTCTTAAACTAAAAATTCAAGAGTGGTCTTAAATGCAATGTTTTCTCCTCGTTTTATGTAATTCTTGCAGCATAAAAATAGAGTTAGTCATTATAAGTCTAGATTAGGTACTCGGAGATGTCATAGTTTCTATATATCAAATATATCAAATATATAAAAATATAGCATGGGACAGTAAATTAAAATATACGGAAAAAGAAAAAACTTAGAAAAACACCAGAAACTTGAGAATTGGGCTCGTAAATACTATCGAATTGTATTGTTACTTGCGGAGAAACAGCACAAAATAAATAAAATAGAAATATTTGTAAAAGATATTGAAGGATGGACACATGCAATATTCAACCTACGAGCAACAGCTCAAAGAGAGTGCCTTCAAGCCTTACTAATGACTCCAATATGTCGGGATATTTATGACTTAGTCGTATGCATATGTTCAGGCTACGTTAAATTCTAACTCAGATATTACCCCAACCGACTTCGGAGAAGACATCTGCAGTGGTTGCACATTTCCTTTTTTCTTCCCTAATACCAAACACTTTTTAGTTTTGTGAATGTTCAGAGACAGTCGAATTGGGAATTCTACGTTTCATACTCAAAGTCAAGTTTCTCAGGTTTATACATTCGTGTAAGAAAAAAGGCTGGTGTCGTGGGCAAACATGAAAGGAAAAAAAATCGCCATTTGCAATGTCACAAACACAAGATTACATAAGGTCCCCAAGACGAGCCGGTGATGACTAACACCAACATCACCATAGACTAGGCACTAACGTTTTACGCAACCACCACGGACTATGGAAACAGTTCTTGTTGCCACTTCCAACGAATATATAGTACAAAAAGTGGAGTCCCTCGCTAACTCAACATGAGAACACTAAGATATTAGAAACAATCCGAATCATTAAAAGCACGTTCTGCGCAAACAGTGACCTAGAAAATGCAAAATAGTTGGTTCACGAATCAGGTGCCTCTACATTACCTGGCAAGCTAAAAGCTGGACCTGCGTACACGAGAATGATTTAGAAAACGATGTCTAAGTCATGACTTTTAGAACTAATAAAACTTTCATAAAACCAATGGTCTTCCGTGCAATTAATGTCACTGCTCACATGCCCATCGAAGATTGGAATCAAGTTCAGATTTGAGTGTTTCTTAGGTTTACAATGCACAAGATAATCACCGATGAATGTCTGTCCGAACAACATGTCATGTTTATTAAGAAAGGATCCTGAATCTTGAATCTCAAGACTCATAATTACTGCGAAGACTTGGAAACTATTTAGTGTTGATATAGTTCTGCACATGAGACGAAGGACCTATAGTCACACGTTATCATTGCAAACGTAAACTAAAATACAAGCCAACATAGAAGCCAGGATTTTCGATGGCGGAACTTGCTGGGATGACATTGCTACCAATGATTTCTCGAGCAAGCCATGGCAAGTGCCTGTGGCATGGTCAAGATGGCGTCTCTTCTGAGACGATGTGGACATCAAACGCTCCTTCAAAGAGTTGGAAATTCCGCTGCTTTTCGCCGTCACGCAAGCAGTCATGCGAGCACTAACGTGAGCAGTGATAGCATATGGGTTAGACAAAGGGAGCCGCCGAATGGATTTCTTTTCAATGAAAAGGTACCCTATAAGTAACCTCGTGATGAATGTACGCGCATGTTTGTCTTCTGTCCATAACCCCTCGAGGTAGGGAATATCGATTAAATTCGTTTGAGTTTCGGTGCTAATTTGCCTATCTAAGTTTGGAATTTAGTTATAAAAAAAGTGCAAGATGTTTTTATGCATGTCAAGGGAAGGTGGGTCATCTGAGTGAAATAACGTTACTTAACATGTTAATATGACTTGTGCCATCACCACGTCGAGACTTTATGGAAGTCTAGAGATAGTAGTGGGCATGGAAACGATGCATTGGGTCTCGCGTGTGTAGCGTTCATTATATGTTATTACATCAACTTATAGCTATAACTTGATCTTCTATTTCAAAGATAAGGTGCCGTCACGTATTGTGGCAGGAGTCAAGTGCAGTAGGTGCATTAAAAAAAAGTAAACGTCACCTATTTCAAATGCCATGCATGTATAAGCATTTTTAGCTCTGCCTTGAAAGATTTCAAGCAGATCGTTTTAGTCTTTATCATCATATAAATTGTCAAATGAGAAAAAGACTCGTAATCATTCATCATCAAATATTTTGTTTGCTTTCACCAACAGCAACCTTTCAAAGTTTTCAGCTTGGCTGTAATATAAAATGCTACACTTCTAAAAAATCTCTTGACTGGTGCACTTGCCATTTTTTTAGTATTGAAGCAGCGTTGATAGAATCCTTAGTCGGTGGTTGGTATTCTAGCCTTTCAGAATCTCAAAATATTTCATCAAGGTACAACTAGTGTGGCTTATTTGGCATGCATCCTGGTATCAATTTAATTGAAGAATGAAGTTTTATTCGCAGCTGTTGGAGTTGATTGTTTTGCCCTGATTTTTCTGCCACACATGTTGCTGTTACGTATAGTTTTTGATGGGTGCTGCCAAGATTTCCACTGATTAAGTACATCTACAGCTTTCTTTTTATAACTTAAATGTATAAATTCCTAGCCCTTTTAATTTGTAATATAATTTGCCTTTTTCTTTTGATTTAGCCATTGAAACCAGGAGAAAAGAGACAATGGGAAGACTGGGAAGCGACATGGTATATTGGTTGGGGTACCGCAATTGCCGTTGGTGTATTAGGCTTCCTGTTCAGGCCTGATGATGACAAGTAAGTGCAGCATATGCTTGTAAGCTGTTGATTTCGGTTTTTGCTCTCAGATAATTTTCATCTTATAAAACCTCTGGTCCCATAGATAGCATTAGTCTTCGATCATGCGTAAGTTTGGTGCACTTGTAGGTGTTGTCAGCAAGAGGTTGAATATATCTGTTGCAGTTCATTTCTATCAATTTGTTTATTTTTTTTTTTCAATTTACCTGTCAAGAAGGTAAACTTTCAGACGCAGCTTTTCTGGTGTTTCCTTCCTTATCTGAATTTAGATGTGCGAGTGGTACTTTCTTGTTTTTTTTCTTCGCATGAAGCTCATTGGATTTAAATGGTTTCCCCATTCAAGAAATCGCTGTTCTTAAGCAGATAACCTAACTTTTTTTATGCCTTTCCTCATGGCCACACAAAGAGATTTACTAAGTGTAACAGGATCCCTGTTCAGATAAACTTCCAGTTGTTCCTGTACTGGGCAGAATGTAACAAAGACAAATCTATTTTGTTCCCGGAAAGCATACAAACGTAGCTAAGATGAACGCCATTAATGCAAAGTTATCGTTCAGGAGGTTTGTTTCCTGCTGCAGCAATGCCTGTAGTGACAGAGCAGTTCATACCGTCTTGGTCATCTTCACTTACATCTTTTTGGCTAGACGCAGCCTCAGATGGAACTTTAAGAGCTCAATATCTTACCTTGAAAGCTTTTTCAGTTTACCTGTCAAGGAGTTAAACTTTCAGATGCAGCTTTTCTGGCGTTGCGTTCCTCTTCCATATTTAGATGTGCGAGTGTTACTGTCTTGTTGTTTTTTTTATTGCGAGTGATACTTTCTTGTTTTTTTTTGTATGGAGCTCATTGGATTTAAATGATATCGTCTTAGTCTTCAGAAGTGGGCCCACCGGGAGGCGCTCAAGAGAATAGCGGAGATCGAAGCGGCCGAGGCGTCTTCCGCGGAAGGGGTGGCAGAAGATTGATGTTTGCCCCGGCTGCTAATTGTATAGTGCTTCAGATTCGTCATGTAGTGCAACCATTATTTTTCTTGTAGTTCATCATGTAGTGCAACCATTACTTTTCGACCTGCGCTTGTCCAGATTTTTCAGTTTAGTCAGCTACATGACACAAGATATATATAAGGCCATTAAAGTGAGCAACGGAGTTCTGTTTAGATCTACTTGTTTTATTTTTGCAAATAAAGCTGATGCAATGACAGTGCTTTGCTTTGTAGGAGGTTACTCATCACATGAGAAAGCTATATGATCGGTAACTTCATTTCAGAAGACTTCTTTATTGCTAGTTTCTTTAGTAAAATCTGTGCCAAGTACGTTTTACTATCTCTCGTAATTGTCCAGCTCATCAAAGTTTGCAAGCTTACTGAGTATGTAAGATTTAAAAGGGGG
Source organism: Craspedacusta sowerbii (assembly GCA_003687565.2). NCBI lineage: Eukaryota > Metazoa > Cnidaria > Hydrozoa > Limnomedusae > Olindiidae > Craspedacusta > Craspedacusta sowerbii. The sequence goes on along the minus strand of QQSS02229269.1, from coordinate 1,487 downwards.
TACAAATCACTGGTTTCAACTAGTAACCTCCGTAGCGTTGCGTCACTGCCTGCCTTGACGTAGGTTAGCGCTTTCCGTGCAGCACGCGGTAATGCTCGCAGGTTTAGAAGCGGAGAAAATAGACCTGCAATTGCCTCAGTTTGAGGCTTAAGTAAAGTTTGCTCGAGCGCGCGTTAGGATGGTAAGAATCTGATAATCTACTAAGGCGAGTCACGCTTGTGCTGGTCTTCTGCGTGGTGACTTGATTTGTGCTGCCCGTCGAATAGAGAATGTAATATGCGACCTCTTGTTTACTGTCCTTGCTGCTATACCTAATGCGCTACGATAGGGGAGTAACTTTCTCCTTACATCTTAATAATTAAGAGATATGTAGACGGGGGGTACTTGAGGCATGTGGTTTCGTGACGATAAAACCTGCTCAATTCTGGTTTGCTATGTATTGATTTTAGTATGCGAGCGGGGTGTATGCAAATGCCTGTGTTGTGTGAGTTAGTGCTGAAATAAAAAATCCTTCGCTCGTTGTATCGCGTTGGTATGTTAAACTAGCGTTCATGTGTTGAGGACGTGCTCCGTGCGTTCTATCGATTTCATGCGTTGAATTCGAACTCTGCCTCGTGTGAATTCGAACCCTGATTTGTCCGATTCGTCAATCCAATTTATGTGCAGTTTGGTTATAGTTTATCTGTTAAGCTGTCGTGACCCAACATTCGGCAAGCGAACAAAGGTCGTTTAATACGCGCGGGTATGTCTATGGAATGCGTAGGAATGACACTTGCGTTATCTGCGATCTGTAAATTTCAACTGCCAGTCGCTCCTCTCAGACGTAATATCTCAAGCAATCTTCGCCTATACTCGTTTTAGAAACCTGCTGTGTTGTCTTGAGGTGATCACCAAGGCGAATGCTGCTACTAAGACCGATATCACCACGCAGCGCGCCTAACACAGCGTGTGCAACAACAACAACAACAACAACAACAAAATTTTATTTTTTTCTCCAAAATGCAACTACCAAAATAGAAATAGAATAAAATAATGATTAAAACACGAGCGCATTTGTTGGAGAAGGGAGACATACTCTCTAGCCTGTGGATAATATGATTGAGGAGTCACCCGACTGAGTTCAAGTATCTATTAATACGAAAAGAATTCAAAATCAATGTTTTCGATATAGCTTGCGAAAACTCTTATAAGTTACCCAGGCGTCAGTCACCGATCAGAGAAACAGGAGCAAAACAAGATGCGAATTTACGACCTAAAATGAATCACTAAATTCAACTGCTTAGAAAAGAAATAGTGATTAATCTACTGAAGAATGTATGTTGCGAGGGACTAGAAGGCAAGGGAATGAAACAAAGGAAAAGGAGCAGAGAGCTCGCAGGGTAGAAGCTTAATACGGGTGCCATCTATAAGTAGGAGTCAAGAAACATAATAGGGTCTCAGGCATAGCGATGCTTTGTTGCGATCAGAGGACATGCTCAAAACCACGG